>JALPBZ010000051.1:0-107365 GCA_026538355.1 Cryptococcus sp. GC_Crypt_5
GCGCAGGAGGAGCTGGCGTAGGACGAGTGAAATTGGAGGGCGGTGTGGACACTGCCGCAGGCTGCGAAACAAGTTGATCAGCGTTCCGGCGGGCATAGAAGCACTGTATATCTACCTTGCCCTGGGATCCTCCGAAGCCTTGGCTGGGCCTGAAGCTGGGCGCGGCTTTAGCCGCAGGAGCTACGCGGCTAGGTGCGGCAGCCGAGGATGAGTATTTGGATCCGGATGACTCTTGAATACGCTTATGGATATGTGCGGGTGTCACGTCGATCTGCAGAGTGGTGGTTGTATCAGCGCGGTATATTCTGTTGTGAGGGAAGGGCTCACGTCCGAACGAGCTTGGATGACCAAGTGAGCGCCTTTGAGAAACCTGTCTTGGACTTGAGACGCGTGTGTGACTAACAAATCGGGGTATTAGCTCTATCCATACGTGACACGGGGAGTGAGTCGACCTACGGTGCAGACCCTTGCGGGACTCTGGAACACCTTCTCCGAGCCATGAGATGAGGACGAACTTGTCTAGCGTGCTCTGCGTATTGATACCGTCAGCTACCTCTGTGCGGATTGGAGTAACATTTCACAGCTCACGTTTTGATCCTTGACTCGAGCAAACGCGTATTGGATGCTGCATCGTGTGTTAGCTCTGCATACTGTTCGATTGCTACTTGAACAAGGGAGCCGGGATACCCACCGACCATCCATGAACTCCTCTTCGAGGTCATCCAGACCCGAGCCGGTAGATTGGACCTTGAGCTCATTCCCATTCTGATTGAAGATAGCCCAATCGTAGTCTGCCGTACCGGCAATGATGGCCTGGTACGTCGACTGTAGATCTGGCGCTGAGAACGAGATTGACATCGTGTTGTCTGCTATGCGTTAGAACGGAAGTGACAGCAATGGTGATATGTTAACATGCGTATGTTGTGATGTGCTCAGTGATACAGTATCGCGCGGTGTGGGTGAACGTGGGGGATGACGTAGCACAGCATTCCATGTTTGTGGCACTTTGCCTGTGCCAAAGCAGGTCTTTGGTCCAGTCTCATGCCATGTGCCATATGATATATCGAGGGGGTTTGGTGCATGAGGCTGTGTACTGACCTACGCAGCAGGCTAGCTGGTGATGGAGGTAATGGAGGTGATGATATCTATGCTGGTGTATATACGCTGTAGAAGCGGTATCAATGCGAGTGTCCATGATAGTCCCAAAAGTGTGAAGAATAAGGGCGGCCTCCCCGCTCAGCGGTTCTCCTAGACTGCCTTCCCCGCGTACAGCTGCATCGCAAGCACGTGAAGCTGCTCACATGATCCTCGCTTCTCCAGCAACTTGGAAGACGAGTCGGTTCCGAGAAGCGACCGGAGCGTCGAAACGGCGCCACGACGCAGCATCATTGTACATGCTGATGCCCTGTTCGTCAATCTGGGACGAAGCGGTATCGCACAAGCACTGATATTGTTCGTCTTCGACGCCGTGTGGGGGAGAGAGAAGGTAGACTCGGTCAGAGGAAGAGGCAGAACAGGTCTCGAAGCATGCTCCGGGTGTGGATACTGTGAGGATATCGGCCTCTTCGGCCGGAACGCCGTTCTGGTACAACGAGTCGGTAGAGTGCGTGTATCGGAAGTCTGAATGAAGGTGGTAGATCTGCACCGCGAGAATGTCAGTGATTGCCAAGCAGTTGTGTAGACCCTTGGAGAGATAGTGCTTACCGTGGCGTCACCCTCGAAACACCGTTCGCCCTCATAGCTGAGGTGTAAATACGCTTTGCTCTCTTCGACATCCTCCTCGGACGAACAGTGGCAGTAGTGCAAGTGATCGGCGTCCCAGAAGTATGACGAAGAGTACTCGAAGCCTCTGGCGGTGCATTGGTCCTTAGACGAATTATCAGCATTGGACACAGACCTGTGTGGGCTGTGGACTCACGACGCAGTCTGCGGCTTCGACGCCGGAGAGCTGTACTCCTGCCTTGCTGCGGTGCGCGACTGTGCCAGGCATGCAGCCAGCGAAAGAAGCGGCGCGAGCTGCTAGAGGCACAAGGATGAGAGCGTGGGCGAGCAGGAGGTTGAGGGATGTGAACATGGTGGCTGAGCAGGCTGGGAATGAGAGAGGTTCCGGGATCGGTGATTGCGTCCGGGAGGCGTTGAGAGTGTGACAGATCAAGGTTCGTAGGGTGGGACGAAGAGGTCGAGGGTTAGGCAGAGCAGGAGTCGTAGTGAATCAAATTAAGTGTTGAATGTACAAATATGGTGTGAAGTGGTTCTGCGAGCGCTGCAAGCGTGTCTGTGTCTGTGGGGTGAGCGAAGCAAAAGTAAGGAGCGTGGGTTGCTGCAAGCGTGTGTGTCGTTCGGGGGATTATTCGCAAGATACTGAAAACGAAGGAGCAAGGGAGCTGTCTGATGGCCCGTCCATTAGAGTCTGGAGAGTGAGCTTATATTGTCTGTCTTGCGGATCGATCATCGCGGTGTACCCCTTTCCTCCTTTTCCTCCAACAATCGAGGGCATCGCGATCGAGGCCGGGCTGAGTGCGATGAATGAATTGTGGCCAGTCCGCCCAAGAAGAGCTGATTATATCGGTTCGGCGCGGGGTCCACGATCGAATTGAATCAGTGGTGTTGATCTCTGAAACGAGGGATCATAGTGGCGTCCCATCACACAACACATTCCACTCAACACCGTGCGACTTAGTAAGAGGGGAGCCAATACATCGCAGTCATTGGCCTTGCATACATGGCGTGTGGCCTGACCTTTCGCTTGCCTTGGACGCGATACTGTGACAGCTCCACTTTCCCCATACTGTATGCTGAATTGTGGCACATGCGCACTCTCAAGAGAAAATGCCTCATGAGTGATCTCTAAGGTTCAATCAGCCTGACAAACGGGTTGCATGCCTTCTCTGCCCTCTCAAGGCGGTCCGGCAGGAGTTGATGTCAACAAACAAGTGTCAATCCAGCCGAAAGGTGAGTGCCGCTCCGGAAAAAGATGGAGTACGACCTCTCGACAGAAGCTCTGTCAGTAGTGAGCCTGCTTGGGTCCCAGAAACGGCTGACGAAACAGATTGTTCCGTTGGGATGCTTGTCCGATACGGTGTTGAGCCGGCCTGGACGCAACACAACACTTGCTGCCACTTGCGACTACACGAAGCCGGCACCTCACATGTAGCCTCCTGGGTCGATTAGCTGACCCTGGGCGGCCCGGTATTCTATTATACGTAAACCATACAGTTTCTGGACACTAAGGTTCTTCTTCACTGAAATTGTATACGGCATTGTTCATACGCCGCTGCGCCAATGGCAAGACTGTGTGGCTGTGTGGGTAGTCACTCAGACCACAAGATGGAGTACGCATTCAATGGGTCGCATGCCAAGGAGACTGACGCCTCCACCCGTTCGATCATGGAACGCTATTGAATATGGATAAAGTCAAATTAGGTTAACCACATGATCGCAGGAATCAATCAGCCAATCATTACATTGATTGTTCGAGTACAGCGAAATAAATCGCTCAAGGCACCTTGCTGCAGCTCGAAACTCGAAAACTGTACTGAAACGTCGCAACCGTCGTACACGTAAGCCTATTCAGACCCTCTTACTGATCTCTCGCCATCTGCCCATCAGTGGTGCAGCGGAGAGAGCTTGGCCTCTAAGAGCGAGGAAAGGCAATCCACCGACAACCCGCCGAGTGTTTCGTGTGTCGTGCGACGGTGCGACTCGGATGTCGAGCGAGTCGTTGGCGAGACTCGCAAGGTTCGTCGGTACAGGGCAGACGTGGTACGACGTTCTACTCTGATTGAGCGGAGCAACCTTGACGCCGAAGCTTAGAATGTTTGTGAGACTCTGTCGTAGATGTAGATCTCATGTTCCCACCGGATCGTCCTCGCTTCCCACTTGTTTGGTAGCTCCCAAACCTGTCGACAACAGGACAGTGCAGGTCATATAAAGAGGACATACCAGCCTGTCAAAGATGGCTTTATTTCCAACATTCTCCTCACGGAGTACTTTGTACTGCAGCGATCAATGCTCATCTCCTCCTCTCCCTGCCATTACTCTCATTTTATAATCACTTTCTCTACTGCTCCCTGCCCACTACATCTGAACGAACCGGCCTGCTTGAGCCATTCATCTTACCTTCCTTGAAACCACTCCGGTGACGCCCTACCTCCGTGATCGTCACTCGACATGCCTCGCTTTGGCTTAAGTGCCACGCTCCTGCCCCTCATATTCCTACTTGCCGCGTCACTCCTGCCACAGGCCCAGGCAGCATCATCAGGTCAATTAGGCTGCATTTCCACCACCGAGGTCACTGCCAAAGCCACGGGGACCGCTGCAGTGCAAAAGACCAGTTCAGACGCATGTAATGTGAGTCCTACCGCGCGTTCAGTACCTTGAGTGACGCATTGAGCTGATATGAGCAATTCCAGTCATACTGCAGCAGCAGTGGCCTGTACACATATGCCGCATACGCTGCTGGCGCTGTGGCAGCAACCAACAACTGTTTCTGCTTGACCGATACCAACTTCGTCAATGCAAAGGCCTGGAGCGCGCCTAGCAGCGCCAACACCCTGTGCACCGCGACGGGCCTGGCGACGGTGAGTCTCACTTCCGGATGCAGCCGAGACCGTTGTTGATGCTACGCCTCGCTTGTTGCGTGATCAGCTGGTGGACATTAAGACAACATTCGTTTACTCGACCTGCTACGCGCCGACCTCGTTAGTCAGCGGACTGGTATCCGTCGCCACAGGTGTTTTAGGAACCCCCGTCAATAGCCCTGATCAATGCTTTCAGCAATGTTCTGGCTCCACCGGCGCGTACATCGCGCCCTACGTAACACTGCTAGGCTCCGCGACCTATGGCTGCGTCTGCGCCGGAACAGGAGTCAGCGTCACGGGCGCAGCGGCCTCTTGCGGACTGGGCAATTTCATCGCTTATACCCATCCTGCCGCGGCACAAGTCAGCAATCTCGCTAGGAGACAGGCCAAAGCATACACTATCAGTATCGCCGGCAGAAAGGAGATGGCGCGTCAGCAGGAGAGAGCCGAAAAATGGACTTGTCCAAGAGGAATGAAAGCGTGCGCTATTGGCGGTGCACAAGGATCGTGGGAATGCGTCGACCCCCTCGCAGACCTCGGTGAGTCTCATCTGCTATGTCCGCTAGGCAGCAATTCCAGATCTGACCTTGACCTTTGTGGACGCGTAGAATCTTGCGGGGGTTGCCCAAACGGTGACTACATCCCGGATCAAACGTCAACAAACTCCACCGCGACGGGACTTGAGTGGGTGTTCCGACTGCACAAGCACGAAGCTTATGCTGACACGCTGCGCTTCCTCTGTAGCTGCACCACAATGCCCGGCTTACTACGAGGCTCCGCCACATGCCTAAACGGGGTTTGTCAGGCACTTGCCTGCAAGCGTGGCTGGACCATCGTGGATGGCGCTTGTGCTCAGTCGCAGGTAGATGGATTAATGTATAAGAATTAGCAGTCTCTGGAAGACTCTTGCCATTTTTGGGCCAAAGGATGACCATCGGGTCAATTCTGTCGGAGTTCGTTTAATTAGTCAGCCATTCAAACTATATGGACAGTGAAGGACAATCTGCCTTATATATACTTATGCATACACGGACTCACCCTGAGACCATAAGACACCAATGGCTTCTTCATGTTGTATAATAAACTTGTCCCGGATGACCGAGCTTCGCAAACAGGTCACCACGTATCCTTTTCGAGCGGAAGCAGCCAGAGAGAGCGATGTAGAAAATACATCACCGGTAGCGGACCACAGTGAGAACAGTAGCGTTGTAGAAGTTGAAAAGCACAAGCAAAGGGTATTGCAATATTCATGGATATGGGTAAGAAGGGCATTTCACAACGTAAGAGGTCATTAACAGAACAGAGGGGGACCGAAAAGAAGGCAGGATACGAGACTGGCGAAGGTGATCTTCGGGATCAGGCCGATGCGTTGTTGGAAGCCTGTTGGGCCTTTGCCGACGATTCCTTCAGAGCCAAGAGCTGCTTTGAGCGGAAAGTCTCGTAGTGAATTTGAGCCGTCGTATCGATTAAGTCTTGCAAGTGAGTCCTGCGCAGCGGTATCAGTCTTGCGCGCGCAAAGCAGCATACCAAGAGAACATACCTAGTCAAGAAGTTTCGCAGATAGACAAACTCGCAGTGTCTCTCATCCTCGACGTTGATCACTCCCCAACGGTTCTTCCTCCCTCGCACAGGCTTGCCATCGATGATGACGCTGCGCTCTGACCCAACGACAGCGAACGGCAGCATTTCCTAAGAAGAGTCGTATGAGCTAAATACGCAACTCATTGAAGAATAAATAGCTCACCCTGATGCGCTCGTTGAGCTGCAACTCCTCCTCGTCAAGCTCGTCGGCGTCGAAGGGGTACAGTCGAATTTGGTTGTACTGGAGCTCAGCCATGACCTGATGAACGATCGTCAGCTTTCAGCAGGGAGGTTGAGTCGTGGCAACTCACCCGTTGTTTGAACACTGCCCTTTCTTCAAGCGTCAACGAATCCGACTTGGCAATGACAGGCACAACGTTGACCACATCCGCCAGCTTCTTCAGAACAACGATATCGATCTGTAGCACTGAATCAGCCTCTTGGTATCTCTGTATTGTAAGGATGGAGAGCATTGACCCACCGGCTTCAAGGTGTGTCCTGTAGGGTTGATGAAGAACAAACAGCAGTGAATACGGGTATCGGGGATGAAGCGATCTCGCATAGCGGTAAGCTCTTTGCGGAGGTAGGCGGAGTGCTGGTCCTTGATCTACGTCGAGCTCGTGTGAGTACAGGTCATTTATAGATGTTGATTGTCAGTCGGGTGACCTACGTATTTGACAATAGGATCCCAGCATCCCTCGTTGTTCACGTTGTCTCCGTATCCAGGGGTATCAATGATGTTCAGCTTCAATCGCACGCCGTTCTCGACGATGACTAGATATCAGAGAGGTAAGCGATACAGACCAAGTTCTAGTATAGTGGTCAATCACCATGAGACAACGCGTGGATCTCGGTCGTTGCTCTGGGACCAACGGTGGGTTCAACGCGGCCTTTAGACTCGATCAAGTGCGAAGCGAAGAGCGTGTTGATCAGTGTTGACTTGCCAAGACCGGTTTGGCCTGCGTGAGCGAGAAGGAAGTGTAAGATCAGCACATGAAATCAGTCTGCAGCAGATAGGCCACGCACCAACCACCATCACATTGAACTGGAAGCCGCGCTTCAACAGCTTGTGCTCGATTTGGCGGGTGATAGCTATTGGTTATCGATGTGTCAGAGACAAGCGTCATTCATGTCAGCTAGAGTACTGAAGCCGCAAGCAGAACGCTAACTCACAGTCGAAACCGACATAAGAGGCTGCTGTGATCTCATCAGGCGGACCAGATGAAACGAGCGAGGCGGCCATATTGCGAGCTATAGAGGAGGTACGTCGGGCCGGCGAGAGTGGCACAACTGATGACAGAGGATGTCGAGGTATGTTTGAGCTCGTTGCTCTTTGTGCTTTTTATGAGAACGATGATCGAAACATGCAGCAAGATGACAGCTGAATTGCAACTGAAAGTCAGTCTCTCTCTTGATCAAACTGGACGACGCACGGACACTGTTTGAAACGCGCTCAGACCACGCTGCAATGTACCACGTGTCACGCGACAGGCCATATGGCAGACAGGCTTAGGATAAAATGGGAGAAATCGACAGAGATAATAATAGAATGGAAAGATCAAAAGTGCCACGCGTCATGTACCATGATCACTCGCTGAAGTGTAAAGTGGTGGCAAACAAAAACAAAACAAAACACTGGGCACCTGTGCACCTTTTTGGTCTGCAACTCCACTCATCAACATCTTGTCATCTTGCAGCGAACCTATCATACATCGACACAAGCCACGACACAATCAACATGGCTGCACCACCCCCGGAAGAGTATCTCTCAGAGGGCTTCGACCCCAACTCGCTCAGGGTGCGTTAGCTACCATAATACCCGCGTCAAACTCTGGCCATGAAGTAAACAAACGAGCTGATCAGAGACATCTTCAACCTCGTCCATAGGTCCCGCAACTCCGGTGAGATATGCTTCACGGATGATATCATCGCCAGAACTGACTGAGATCTCCTCGCCAGGTCCGTCCTCCTTGCGCACGGTCATGCATACCCCTCGACAGCAAAGAAAGCAGATCTAGTAACGGAATTCCAGCTACACGTCCTCAGCCAGGCATCGGTGAGTATCAGATATGGGCTCTCCATCCGACTGTATGGCTTATGACTGTTGCCATCACCCAGACGTTGCGCTCTGCCGCCGCCAACGTACGACCCTCCGGTAAGGGTATCGTGGCAGTATCAGAAAACGGAGATGAAACTCCTGCTGTCCCGACCAAGCGACCCAGAGGCAGAGGCAGGAAAACCTCTACCACCGAGCCCGAACATAGCATCGACCTCGACATTGAGCCTGTGGTCGTCGTTGAGCAGATCACCGAACCTCCCGCTAAGAAGCCAAGAGGCAGAACGAGGAAGTCGGTATCTGTCGAGGTGGAATCTGCTACAGCGTCAGCCAGGAAGCCTCGAGGACGAGTCAGCAGGGCGGCTGTCAAGACCGAAGACGTAGATGACGGCGGTGAGGCAGAGATCGAAGATGAGGCGACCCCAGTGAGCTCTTTCGCGTTCCAACCTTATTAGTCACTAATAATCTGTAGGCTCCTTCGTCGCGGCGCGGTCGTGCATCTCTTCCGCCTTCTTCGCCGGGCTCTCTTTTGTCTGCTCCTCCAAGCACGAGCAGACGCCGTTCGAACATCGGCTCGTCATCGTCAGTCTCGACAGAGCTGCGAACACCAAGTGTAGGCCCCGCCGAAGTGAACCCCCGCAGCACTGGGAAGAAAGCTCCATCGGCGTTGAGCATTATGGACAATCTCAGAGAGGAGAGCGAGAAGGAGGACGAGACGCCAAAGAAGATTGCTAAGCCTAAGACGCCGCGCCGATCAACTGGCGACGAGTCTGGCTTCTCCGACTTCAACCCGTTCCAGAGTGGTAGCGAACAGGCTGCTGAGCGGGAAAGGAGGCGAAGAAAGGTCAGTAAGAGTCGCGTATCCCCGGTTCCAAGTGCTAACAATCTCGCAGTCGTCGATCGGTTTATCAAGCGCCGTAAAATCCAAGCCTGCTCAACCTAGGTTCTCGGAGCCCGGCCCCAGTGTCTCGACGCCTACCAGCATTCTGAGGAAAGTCGGACCGAGCCGCGAGAATCTGCGCACGCCGCCATCAGCTGTCAAAGAATCGCTTCGCGCCGACAAGGAGCTTGACGCTGCTATAGAGTATAACCGAACATTGCAGGAGAAGCTCAACCAGATCACCTCCAACGACGTCAATGACTTGCAAGTCAGCATCTCGTCGACAGTAGAAGAATCGCCGAGCAACTCGCTCGTCAAACGTGTTAGCGACCAGGTCGCCATCGTCCCTCACGCAAGGAAGACGCTCCCTCTGGGCGCTTTGTTCCTCTTGCTGTTGTCATTGGTTCTCAACTTCAAGAACCAGTCTTCATCCATCGGGTTCTGCGATTCCGGTGCAAACGTTAACGACATCACTCTAAACCGTCAAAGTGCTTTCGAAACTGCCAAGGCTTGCATCGTGCGGAAAGCTCAACTTGATCTCGACGACCCTGAGGCTGCCAAGGCTATTCACTGCGACGCTTCGGCTCTGCCCTTGGTTCCCTTTGTTCCACAACCCACAGCTTGTGCGACTTGCCCTCTTCATGCGGTCTGCGAGAATGGCGGAATCGTGTATTGCGAGCCGGAATACCTTCTTACGCCACACCCGCTATCATTCATTGGATCGCTCGTTGATGGTATGCCAGGAGTAGGGCCAGAAGCGTTCCCGCCATCCTGTCGCCCCGACACGGCGAAGAAGAGGATGATCGGCGGCTTGGCGCAAGAGATGGAGAAGGAGTTGGCAAGGGGTCGTGGAGTTGTCGTTTGTTCTGGCTGGGACAAAGAGGATGGCAAGAAAACCACGGGCGAGCGTCTTGGCGTTGAGGAATCTGCATTGCGAGAACTCTTCGCTGTCCGCAGAGACGTAAGTGCTGTCTATCATCCTAGGCATAGACAACTCGGCTGATAGTGGATCAGCCCAAATTCTCGAAAGAACAATTCGACGAAGTATTTGAGGCGGCTCTGAAAGACTTGGTGGAACACGAGGATGTGATCGAGTCCATTGACATCAAGTAAGTGTCAAATCAAGTGAATTGCGCTGATCAATTAGCGGCCATTCGTGGTATGCCGCTTCTCGGACAGATCTGACCCTCAGCTGTCGAGCCAAATTGGAGGCCAAGGACCTTGTGGATCGATGGAAGTCGCAGCTTGGATGTAAGTCGTTTGCTCGCATCGCAGGATCGCGACACTGATATCGTATAACCTATAGCTACCGCTGCTGTCCTCGCGGCAATCGCATACCTTCGTAACGAGGTGAAAAGGCGTCGGCAGGAGAAGTACCGAGCGGAGGAGCTCGTGGAAGTGGCATTGAGGCGCTTACAAGATCAGGTGAGCTTGTTGACAGCAATGGTGCCTATTTTCAAACCGTGCTGACGGTCTGTTCCCATCCCGTAGGAACAACTGCATTACGTTGACCCAGTAACGACCCCTCACTCATATATCCCGCGAGACCAGCTCCGGGACCTTGTGATGCCGCCCAAGGGTTCCACGGCATCTCGTTCCCGCCTGTGGGCCAAAGTGCAGGAGATAGTCGAGGGCAACGCGAATGTTGCCGTGAGAGATAGGGAGGTCAAGGGGGAGATGTGGCGTACGTGGGAGTGGTCAGGTGTGGGCGAGAGACATGTCACTTTCGAGTAGTGCGCCTGGCGTCATAGGATGTATGATGT
Source organism: Cryptococcus sp. GC_Crypt_5 (assembly GCA_026538355.1). Lineage (NCBI taxonomy): Eukaryota > Fungi > Basidiomycota > Tremellomycetes > Tremellales > Cryptococcaceae > Cryptococcus > Cryptococcus sp. GC_Crypt_5. The sequence goes on from JALPBZ010000051.1 coordinate 10,861, forward strand.
AGGATGTAGGGCTTAGGGTGGCCGAGGCGGGGGCGTATCTTGTCGTATACTTTTTTGGGCTTGATATGCGATTCACGTGCTCGCTCTGCATCTGTACTAGAGATATATCTCGGTCCATGAAAGATGTGTGGAATGGCTCTGCCACTATGAGCTGCCGGTGGAGTGCAGAAGGAGCGAGAGGTGGAGGTGGGTTGTTGGTTTCGAGCGATATGCTCAGATCTAATCATCATCATCAATCCCGTCATCTTCACCTTGATCTTTCTGTTTCTTCCCCCATTCCCCATTTGCATTTGTCTACAGCGTACAAGGTAGTCCGCCACCACGTCGTTCATCACAGGGCTACTCGTACTGCTCCTCTGCGTCTCGCTGTACATCCTCTTCTCCCCTGCGCGAAGTACTGATACCGACAAGATGGTAAGCGGCAGCTCGCTTTTCCTCCTACTCCAAAATGCACCTTGTAGCTGATCTGACTCACGTTCACGCTCTCTACCGTTCATTGTCGCTCTCTGTGAATGGAATACCACCTCCAACTCGCAATGACGCTTCCTTCTCTCTTATTCTGTGTCGGACGACTCGCCAGGCTCCATCAAGTAAGAACAGGGACGCTATGGCCATTGCGGAGTTTAGGGAGGTTACCGGTACTTCGTGAGTGACTCTCCTTCAACATCCAAAGTGAGCTGACGAGAACGTTCTGTTGGTCTCGCCGAGCAGAACGGCAGACGCGACAAAGTTCATCAAGAAGTACAAGAGTATCGACGCTGTACGTCCTCTCCTACATTCCACATGACGACATGTTGCCGTACCGCCAGACATGGTAGACGCAGGACATCTTCACGAACATGACTGATAACGAATGCACGTTTCAGGCTATCGACGCATATTATAGCGACCCGTCGGCGCAAAGCGGGAGTGTAGGGAGCAATAAAGCGCTGGAGAAGAAATTGGGTGAGATTTGGGAGGGCTTCAAAGGTGAGTCGTGGCCTCGAGTATCGACTATTCAACTACACCAGCGGACGTCAGAAATGTGGTCGTAGGAGACTTGATATTGTCACAGATGACTGACCAAGCATGCCTATCCCGCAGACCCGTCAAATTCCAAGCTTATCACTATTGATGGGACGATGTCAATGTGTGAAGAGCTGGACATTGATCCTGGGAGCGTGAGTCTTGGTCTTGGACCTGCATACATGCCGAACGTATGAGCCTTTACGAGCTGACCTTCTTTCACCCTTGATTACATCGTAGGACGCCGTGTTGTTCTGTCTCGCAGCGGATCTTGGGTCAAAAGCTACTGGAGAATGGGAAAAGCAGCCTTTCGTAGCAGGATTGATGGCTTATCCTGCAAGGTGAGCCAAGCTTGTGTACCAAAGCGGAATGAGCCGTGTTGACTGAAAGGTATTCTTCGTTGTTTGGATAGTATCGACTCGCTACAAAGCTTGAAAGACTACCTCCCTGCACTGCGCAACAAGCTCAACAACGATCCGGCATATTTCAAGAAAGTGTATATGCACGCTTTCAACCTCGCAAAAGGTCAGGATCCCAGCGCGAGGGTATTAGGGCTGGATACAGGTGAGCGCCCTCGCCTTTCAAGTAATGTCATCTCGAAATTCCTTTCCACATATCTCTTCCCTTCATTCCATAGTGGAAATGATTCACTGACGAGCAATGAATGACAGCGATCGACCTGTGGAACCTGTTCATCCCCCCAGCCCTCTCTGCGTCCCCCTCAGCTCTCTCTCATCAAGCGACAGAATCTTCACCACAGTTCACTTCGGAGCATTTCGAACTATGGATCGAGTTCATGCGGAAGAAGGGTAAAGCTATCAGTAAAGATACATGGAGCTTGTTCGTGGATTTCGTCAGGAGCATCGACGCTGATTTCAAGGAGTATGACGAGGAGGGTGAGTCTGGAGTCTGTCTCATCATGACACCATCGAGGACGTGCTGACCACGGCGATGCCAATTTTTCGTAGCTGCTTGGCCATCAACCATCGATGATTTTGTCGAATACGTCCGTAGTAAGCACAGCAACAAGTAGAGAGAGGTTTTGTATGCGTATTTGTGCATGTGCGTTTTCGAGACGAAGCACTAGCACGATCGGAATGGAGATGAGAGGTTCCTTACGCATATGTTCATGAGTGAGCGTAAGCACCGATTTAGTAGCAGATAGATAGGTCAGGACAGAGCTGCATGTTATTTGTCCACTGCACAGCGCGTCAGCGTGACACCGACGCAACAGCTCGAATCATGACATGGCCATTATGCATCTGCTTTAGCCCACTGCTCAATGACCTTGCCCAACCAGAACACCATGCCCTCCATACCCCACTGAGCGGTGATGCTGATCCCAGCAGGCCAGCCGTCTGATCCCACCGAAGCAGGGACGGACATAGCGGGCAGACCAGCCAGAGACGCAGGGACAGTCAAGAGATCTTGTAGGTACTCGCTCTGCCCTTGTCCTTGTCCCTGTCCTTGTCCTTTGGACTTTGTCCCGGGAGCTGAGCCTGAAGAGCCTGGAGTGGTCGTAGTGGTCGTACTGGTTGGATTTGTTGGTGAAGAGAGAACAGGCGCTGTGCTGATTGCAGTTGGGTGTAAGAGCAGGTCGACGCCGCCTTCCCGTAACTGCGGATGGTGATTGTGATTGATATCGAGTGATTCGAGGGGATGTGGTATTCTGAATGTCTTTGCGTAATCCTGTCGGAGTAAATGGCGGAGATGCAAGGCTTTCAAATACGTGTTATTGAACTCGCTAGACGCTTTCGTCAGAACATGCAAATCACTTTGGAGGGACAGGGATGGAAGAGAGAGAGTAGAGACTCACTCTGCGCTGAGCGCATGTGCGCCAGCCAATATCCGTTTCTTGACTTCTCTGCCGAACCCCTCTGTCCGCACCCTCCGTCTCCGCTCCAGCCCCGTCTCCCCGTCTCCCTCTTCCTCTGTCTCTGCCTCTTGCGAGCTGCCATACCACCCGCCCCCGTATCGCGCCAGATTACTAGACGCTTCGGCACTTGCCAGCACGTAGTATGCGGGCAACGCCATCCTCATCGATGGTAGCGATACTTGATGTATCGTTGCTCCCAATCCTCGCAGATGCGCGAGAAGCGAGCCTGGAACCTGTAGGTAAGAGCCTGGAAGTTTTGTTTGTGTAGGTATACCGATTCGCAAGCCGCGTAGTGAGGAGGTAGCGTATGATGGCAGGTGCTCCATGTGCTTGTTCAACAGAGACGCCGCTCTAGCTCGTGAAGACGATGAGGCGCATGTCATGTCCCGCTTGTCAGGGTGCGAGATCACATCTGAAGTCATCCCCGAGTCAGCATGCTCTATATGGCTGACAAAGCAGTTGGGGAGGTGCCTCACCATACACCTGCGAGACGGTATCCACCGAACCTCCCAGTACGCCCACGCAATCCAGCGAATCGGCATACGACACCACACCCCGTCTGCCAGTAATCGATACACTCAGCTCCGTTCATACCGTCATGGACAACCACTACTCTCACCTGCTTATCATACCATAGGAGGGCTTGAGGCCCACCACGCCACAATAGCTAGCAGGCAATCGGACCGACCCGCCCGTATCGGTGCCTAGCGCACTACATTCGATCACTCTCAGCACCTTCTCATCACTGCTCAAGAAGCGAAAGACAACATCCGACTCACGCCCAACAGCTGCCTTCGGCTACGGCAGCAGCGGAACCGCCCGAGCTGCCTCCTGCCGAGCGGGGAGGTTCGTGAGCAGAGGGTGAAGAGGGGTTATGCACGGGGGTGTAGTGCGGTGGTAAATGCGTTGTTTGCGAGCTACATCGTAAGACATCAGCCTGATCTAGATAGAAAGAATGGCGAATGGCCTCACCCCATACCGAACTCGTCCATCTTCGTTTGTCCTGCAATATGCGCACCAGCGGCAACAAGGGAGCTGACGCATGTCGCCGTGTATGGGGGATTGTAATCTAAATCCAGTCGTATTCAGCTTCAGTTCTCATGGCGAAGGGGCTGCTAGCTGACCTCGTAGGATGGACGATGAGCATGACGTCGGTGCAGAGCTATACGAGATATTGTCCTTGATGGCTATGTGCTTGCCCGCTAGTGACCCTATAGCGAGAGAGTGAGCTAGAACATCGCCTATATGGAACTAGGCGCTCACCTGTAGAGGATGGCTCGGGGGTGATCGGGTTGATCCATGAATATGGTGTTGGTTGGGTTGCTGATACTCTCGGAGCCGTAGATGGCCCGGCTACTACAGCTCTGGGTAGCGTGATCCTCATGACGGTAATTGAGCAGCTGTGTCCCAGATGAGGGAAGCGAGCTGTTACCGCACTTGAGCACTGTATCTGGCAAGATGAAACAAGTGAACCTGTCGAGTGGAGGTGAGGAATGTGCGGTGTACTATCCAGCAGTGCCAGCGCTGCCACATTGGTTTGTATGGCCGGAAATAGCCGGCGTTTTCATTTCTCCCCCTTTTAAGCGTACGAGCTCTCGTCGTCCTCCCTCTTTCACCTACAACCATCAGTGCAGCTACAACCACATTACCATTGGGCTCATTGTAAATCAAACAAACCATTATACACCCCACCACTCCGTCTTGTCCAGTCTGTCACACGACAACCTCGTCGTACCGATCTCGTACCCTCGTCAGCTGGCCGGATTCCCGCAGGAGAAGCATATCACGGGGCAGTGATCGGAAGACTCTGGATACATTCCTGAGGTGAGCGCTGTTGTCACTCTTGACTTTTGGTGGGCTTCGGTCAGACTGGCAGATGGTCGTTTGGAGGTTAGGCCAGAGAGATAGCTAGAGGTCGAACGAGGTCGCGGAGAGTGACAGCGGACTGCCCAGGAGGGACAGTCTAGGAAAGTCGGAATGCTGTTGCGCTAGCGCTTTGACATTTCGACATTTCGACACTTGGTCATCAGTCGCCGCTGGAATCACGAGCTGACATTTCCACTAGTCTCCCTTAGCTCCTCTCCTCTTATGTCCTCCAAGCCGCAGACTGTCCCTCCAGCTGGCCTCTCCAAGTCCGCAGCTAAGAAACGGGCGAAGAAAGCGGCCAAATCATCTCAGCAGCCCACCGACTCAAATCCACAATCCATACCTTCGTACCCTGGCGAGGTCCCTTTTGAGCAGTTCGGAGCAGCAGCGGCGCAGGGGTTAGCTGGAGGCGGTGGAAGGTTATACGGTGGTCAACATCCTTCATCCGCGGTACCGCCTTTACCACAAGCAGGCGGAGGCGTCGACCCTCTCGATCCCGCTCTTTTCAACTTCACCGCCCCAGGCTCATATCCCATTGACGCGCAATACGACGCCAACGCCTACTACGACGAAGTCGACGTTCCTCTGAACCAGAACGCCTTCGCAGGGTCATACTCGATCGATTACAATCTCTCACTTCAAAACGGGGGCGCACTCGCAGGCCTGTCAGCGCCGTTCAACATCACTCACGACGACTTGATTTCCGCTGCCAACGAGCTGTACAAAAGAATGGCCGACCCGGAGTTCGGAGCAGATGACGCTTACTGGTCTTCCCTCCCACCACATATACGGCAATTCATCCGCGATGCCGTGCCCTTCACTGGCTCCATCAGCCAGAACACGCCAGGGAACACCTCAAGTCAACGGACGATGTATCAAATGGCACAGCAGATAGTGCAAGCAGCGAGTCAGGGCATGGGTCTGGGTCAAGGGGGAGCAAACTTGATGGCAGGACTCAACGGTGTGAACGGTAGACAATATCCTCAGTCAGGCATTGCAGAGGAGTTGGGCTTCCATCGCCACCCGGATGCTAAGGAGGAGGAATACGAGGATGAGGATGAGTTGGATGCCGATGATGCGGACTATGCTGCACCCAATGGCGATGCACCAAAGAAGAAGAACAAGAAGAAAAAGAAGAAGAACGCGGCTGTCGAACCACCTCCTGCACAATTGCCGCCACCCATAGCAAAGCAGCCTCCCAGACAGCCAGTGCCGCCTCAACCTCCTGTCCCACAACCAGCATTGAATCCTCCCCCTCCTCCAGTCACTCCCGCTCCAGTACACCCCCCACCTAGCTCTCGGGCAGCTGGCAAGCAGCCTATGAGCAATACCACCGCTCCCGCAGCTAATCCACCCGCTCGTTCGGCTCGTGCAGCTGGCAAAGCACCCGCTACTGCAGCACCTGCCCACTCTGCACACAGCGGACATACTCACAATCACCCACCCGCCGCGCCTGCTGCAGCCAAAACTGCTGCCAAAGGTAAAGCACCAGCAGCAGTGCCTCCAGCCAAGATCTGGACGCAATCATCAGCGGAGGATCGCGAGAACATCCGGTTATTCTGGCTTGGACTTTCCGAAGCAGAGAGAAAGGATCTTTTACGGATCGAAAAGGATGCGGTGTTGCGCAAAATGAAAGAACAACATCGACATTCCTGCGGCTGCGCAGTTTGCGGACGGAAAAAGGTCAACATCGAAATGGAGCTGGATCAGCTGTACGAGCAATATTACGATGAGCTGCGGTCATATGCTGCTGAGCAAAGGGCAGCAGCAAATGGTATCAAACCACCGCCAACAGGTGCTGGGCCGTTCCCTGGCAGCGTCGAAGTGGATTCAAATGGTGCTGTCACTCAGTACGATCATCGGGCTCCAGATCCTCACGATCATGATCATGAAGAATTGGATGGTGAAGAGAGCGATGATTACGAAGATGAGGATGAGGAGTACGATGCAGACGAGCTGGATGAGGATGATATCGCTTCGGATGAAGGTGACGTGGGAGAGGACCTCGACGACGGCATACAAGCCCCACCTCCAGTCGCCCGTCAAGCTCGTCAACCACCTGCAAAGGCCGTGGCTCCTCGACCTGAAGGTGCGGACGACTTTTTGAGTTTTGGTGCTAACCTGGCAACCATCAAAGGTGAGCTGGTCTGCTTTCTGATTTTCGCGGTGGGGCTTACGCTGAGCTTTGCCTGGTTGAATTTACCGCTTCTCCCCAGGAGGTATACTCACGATTGCGGACGATATGCTCAAGAACGATGGGTCTAAGTTCCTCGAGATGATGGAACAGCTGGCCATACGCCGTTCTGTCAGAGAAGAACAAAATCTTCGCGATCTGCAAGAGGAGACCGATGACGAGGATGATGAGAGCAAGGAGTGAGTCTCATTGCGATGAGTGTAACTGACAAGTGTAGTGAACCTTTAACTGAGCAGGAACGGATGGAGGAGGGCAAGCGGATGTTCCAAATCTTTGCTGCTCGTATGTTCGAACAGCGTGTGTTGCAAGCATATCGCGAGAAAGTCGCCAAACAACGAGAGGAACAACTTTTGCGTGAGCTGGAAGAAGAGGAGGACAGCAAGCGTGCGAAGGAGGAGAAGAAAGCGAAGGAGTCGCAGAAGAAGAAGGACAAGAAGAGGTACGTGGAATGTAGAGGTATTCATGCTGACAGAGACAGATTGCAAAAGTTGAAGGCGGACGAGGACAAGGCAGCACGAGAAGCTGCTGTCGCTGCGGAACAAGAAGCTGCTCGTGCCAAGGCCGAAGAAGCGGAAAAGGACCGGTTGCGGAAACAGGAAGAAGAACGGTCTCGCCGAGAAGCTCAGAAGCGAGCGCAAGCTGAAGAAGCGCAGAAGCAGGCGAATGAGCGGCGTAAGCGACAGCAGGAAGAGAAGGAGAGAGAAGAAGAGGCTACGCGGAAAAAGCGGGAACGTGAGGAGAAAGCCAAGAAGGAAAGAGAAGCTCGCGAGAAGGAGGCGAAAGAGCGAGAGCGCCGGGAGCGAGAAGAAAAGGCAGCCAGGGATAGGGCTGAGAAGGAGAAAGTGGCTACAGAGAAAGCTGAGAAGGCTGAGCGGGATCGAGTAGCCAAAGAGGCAAAGGACAAGGCAGAGAAGGAGCGTCAGACGAAGCTTGAGGAGGAACGAGCCGAGAAGGTTCGGAAAGAGGAGGCGGCACGGAAAGAGCGAGAAGCGGCTGAACAAGCCAAAATACTCGCCGCGCAACAAGCTCAGCGAGCGAAGGCCGAGAAGGCCGCAGCAGACAAAGCTGCAGCTGATCGGGCGGCGGCGGAGAAATCGCGCATTGCTGCAACTGCTCAACCGACCGCACCTGTCGCTGTTCCTGTCTCTCATGCCAAGGTCTCTCCTCGAAGTGGCCCTACGCCTCACACGACTCCGCCAATCGCGCAACCTTCGCCAATCAAGAGTTCGCGTGCCCCAAGCGGTCCCTCGTCTTCGTCTTCGAGCTCGGCTCCGGCAGCTCGAACGCAGAAGACGCCGCAGCCATATTTCCCGCAACCGATTCCAAGTGTTGGTGCTGCGTACCCGCGAATGCCAATCTCGCAGAGCTATGCACCCGCTTTCAGAGCGGCTCCGGGATCAGGTTTCCCTCAGTCACCGGCCTTCTCTCCTCCACAGAGCAATGGACCGTCAATCTCACCGAATCCACCGCCAAGGGGCTTTGTGCCGGAGCCCAGTCCGCCATTCGAGCATAGCATTCGAACGGCTCCAATTGGGATGGGCTTCCCTCCAGTCAAATCTAGCGGACGTATGCCCTCAATGGACGATGCTTTTTCACCGCCTACTGCACCTATCGGAGCACCTTCGAATCAAAGTCGGCAACTCTCAGGGTCGACAGGTACTGGGGACATCGGTTCTCTCTTGTCATCTCAGGATGAGTTCCGATCCTCTCCTGCGCCGGCGCCCATAGCTCCCCCAGGCCCAATCGGTCGGCCGTCAATCTCGAGCTTCCTGGATCCGCCCGTCGTGGCTTCTGGTTCCTCGGCGCTTCGCTCATCATCTCCTGCTCAGCCAGAACAGGTGTTCGGTTCAGCCGCCCTCGGGGGAGATGACGAGATTGTACAGCCTCAACAACGACGAGCTTTATCAAACGGTTGGGGAGATGTGCATCCCATACCTGTTGCAGTCGGTGCTGCCCCCGGAGCCGGCAGATGGTCGTCGACACCATCAACCTCGATATGGGGAGCAGCCGAAACGTCGTCGTCCCTTCCCGGCGCGAACTCAGGATGGGGCGGTACAGCCATGCCTAGTATAGGGGAGAACAGGGCAGCACCGGGACCCTCAGGGCCACCAGGACTGAGTGCCGCGCCCGGAAGTCGGCAACCGTCATTCGGAGGCATAGGAGCAGGATTCGGCGGTGCGAATGTAGGAGGGATGAGTGTACCGGGTGCTATAGGAGGTTTCCCTCAGAACCTCTTTTCGCCTCCTGCGCAACACCAACAGCAGCAACAACGACCCTCTCACCTGCACTCGCAGCACCTCAATCAATCACCGCACCCCCATTCATCCCATCATTAGTCTCGCTCATAGCACAGCAGTCTTAGCATAGTATTCTTCTCCGTAGCCTTGCTCATGCAGCAGTCAATCCTTGTACTTGAGCACTCGAGTACAGTTCACCTGAATGTTGCAGTCACGTGGTGTCGAGAGATTGAGTGTAAGAGTGGAGGTTGCAAAGTCGCTCAGCGCGCGTCAGTCTTCGTTGTTCTATGTCGCCCTTGTTCTCGACGTTTCCACTTTGATGAGAGACGACAGCATCGAGGTAGAACTTCTCGCGTTACCTTAGAGCACTCCAGATCATCGTATTCCATCCACCGCCATGCCGCTCAATTACTCGAAATGGGACAATCTCGAGGTGCGGTGTTCCAGCTGACATTGATGAACATTGCTGATGATCAAGTAACGAATACTAGTTGTCGGACGACTCGGATATCGAGGAGCACCCCAATGTCGACAAGAAGAGTATGATTCGGTAGGTCGATCTCTCGCCAGATCCTCGCCCCATTTGCTCAATGTGATTGACACGTGTCTCGCAGATGGAAGCAGCGAGATATACATGACAAGCGAGAACAGCGCAAATTGCTCATAGCCAAACTGTACTCGGAGGTTGATCTGAATGCCGTCCTTCGACCACGTATCCAGTCAGTCATCAGTGGTCTGACGGATAAGGGAGTGGAGCACTATCGGGCTGTACAACGTCGGTTGAAGGAGGCGCCTTCCCCTGAGAAACCCAATACCGGCGCGGCGAATCAACCTACGTACGACCAGATGCTGAACCAGCTCTTGGACGACGTGTGGCGTGATGCGTCTTTAGTCGTTGAGGGCGCGACCATCTCTCCGAAGGGGGAGATCGTACTGGAAGGGGGGAAGAAGGTGGACGTTAACACGCTCAAACCATCTTGGGCGGACGAAGCGATCCCCCCCGAAAGCAAAAAGGGCAAGATGGCTAAAACGCTAGAACAGCGGCTCACGTGGCATGTCGCGGAACTGGGCAGACGGGACGCGGAGGTGAAGAAGGAGATCGACAAGGAGGAGAAGGAGCAGAGCAAGAAGATCACCTCGGACGGCATGAAAGAGGGCTGGTCAGCAACCTCTGTCGCGCCTACCAAACCCTCGCCGTTGGACGACAAGCCGAAGCCAAAGCCAAAGCCGAGTCAACAGACCAAGAAAGACAAAGTGGAGACTATCGAAGTACTGAACCCCAAGGCGGCTGGTGTGAGTCCTAGCCCCCATCACAACGCGTTTTGCACGTATGCCATGCAGAGCCGAGAGCTGGGCGCTGACGTTCCTATCTATCAGTCTTCAAGCACTCCTGCCGAGGCTCAAGAAGACACAGACGACGAAGACGAAGACGAAACCTTCGGTCCACTCACACCCGCAGCGAGAGGATTCGCTCAGATACCTCTGGGCGAATTCGAGAAATCGTACGCTTACATCCAGAAGGACTCGTCTGTCCTCACGGAATCGACGCATGATTCGCTGCTTGCCGAAGCATTTGACGCGGAGCGCCGAGGCGACAAGGCGCTTGCGAAGCGATGTGTGCATCAGAGCTTGCTGATCAACTATTGCCGGCAACTGGGCAGAGATGGTGTTGGGTTATTCTTTCAAAAGTTGGTCGAAGACTCTTAGCTTACATCGCTCGTACTGACGCCTGAGTCAACGCTACAGGATGATTACACGCAACCCCAAGTCTATCGGGATGTTCAGCGAGGACTTCAATCGCACGTATGCGCGGATCGCCTCGCGCACCGTCGAGCTGATAGCGGAGGAAGAAGCGTCTGGATCGGGGGACAGGGAGCAGATCCAGCTTGTGGCCGAAGACCCGTCGATGGAGATCTCATTCAACCTGCCTGATGGACCACCTCCAGCGGACCTGCGGTTAGAGGGCGAGGGCACGGAAGAGATGGATATTGAGCAAGTGAAATTGTTCTTGCAGAACAAATGGGATATATATCAAGCGTTCCCCGAGGACTTCAAGGGCGCTCTCAAGACGGAGAAGCTCACAGAGGTCAACAAGGTCTTGGCGAAGATGAGCGTGGCCGAAGCGGAACAGGTCGTCGAGCTCCTTCAAGAAGGTGGCATGTTGAGCTTTTCGTGAGTGGCCATTTGACTATCTCTGCACTGCACGTTGCTGAATTTCTACGTACCTATCGCAGCGAAAGGGGCGTGCGGGACATGACCCAGTGATCGATCAGTACAGAATGGTCAGCTGTTTTATTTCTACAGAGAAGCTAGTCGCACCAGTCCAATTGCGTCTACATCATGCATGTCATATATCACGTAAATGCAGCTCATGACCAGCACCATCACCTTCGTCGTTATCGAAATCCAAATCCATATCCATGTCTAGGTCATCCCCGCCCATACCTAGAGAATGCAAGATCTGCGCCACTTCTCTTCCTGCCCTGACTCGCCGCTCATCTTCATTCTGCACTCCGGCCAACTCGGCTCGGACGGATTGCAAGTGCATCAAAAGCGGTGTAGGATCTAGCGCGAGCGTTGGGTCTGCGGGTCGTGATCGCGACGGTGGTGCAGAATGGAAATCGGTGAAATCATCTTCGAATCCTTCGTCTTTCCCATTTCCTGCCGCAGTCAAGTCTGAGGGGACAGGATCATAAGCCTGATCGTCCGCGTCGAGCCAGTCGCCATCTTCGGCAACTTCCGTCGGTCTGCTCATATCGTGCACATCGTCGGCCGTGTTTCCGCTCCGCGACGGTCCTGCTGCCGGTGCTCCGCTCTCATTCGGTGGCGGTATAGCTGAAGTAGGCTCAACAGTCTCGTCCTGATCGTCATCTCTCAAAGCATCGGGCTCGAATTCGTCATCGTCGTCATCCAGCCAGTCGTCCAATCTTGCATATTCCTCGTCGGCCGGTCCAAAGTCCCCACCATCTCCGTAATCGTCTTCTTCGTCTTCGTCGTTACCATTGAGCTGGTCGAGTCGATCTATATCGTTGAACTGCGCAGCGTAGACCTGCGCGCGAAGTTCTGCCAGTCCTGGAAATGCGATTGGTTCCGCTGCAATTTGTGCTTGATGTCCGTTTAGCGGTGACTGAGCGTCGGTGTCACTGGTCAAAGTTGTTGGTAATTTTGACCCAAATTGGACGGGGAAGGATGATTCCGTTGGCGAGGTTGCTGAGCCGGCACTACTTCTCGAAGAGGACGCAGAGGGCGAGAAAGGCGTCGCCAAGTCGTTCTCTCCGCTAGTGTTTCCCCCTGTGGCCGCATAACCTCCACGAGGAGGTAATGATTTGCGAACCATATTTGGCCACAAGTGAGTCATGAGAGTCTGTCGAACGTTTTCGAGAGGTTCGAGAGCTATGCGCAATGATCAGCACGGAACTGCATGAACCTGAGTTCAGGTAAGGATGCTATTCGAGCCCGGATGGTCTCAAGTGTAGGTACTGAGATGACTCACGCCGCTCGTCATCTTCCTCCGTCAAGGGATGAACCTCGTCAACAAACTCCATCCCGACCTCCTCGAACAGCTCCATCGCGTAGTCATTCGCGGTATCTCCGTCTCCATCTTCTTTCTCAAGATCATCAGTGCCCGACCTCGTTCGGACGGCAAGAGCTATATCCCTCGGTTCGCTGAAGAGCTTGACCAGCGTCGGAGGAAGGGAACTTGGAGTCTGACATGCATCGGGTCAGCTTGGCTTTCGTATACGCTGTGCTGAGCACAAAACGTCTCTAGCGTTCCTAAACTCACTGCACCGTCGAAGACGTATAGTACCACGCCTACGTCTTTGTAGGTCGTACACAGCTCCTCATTGAGGCCTTTGTCCAGTGGGACGGGGACGAATCGCACGTCAGCGGTATAATACTTGTTGTCTATCCGCCATGGAACAGCTTCGGGTTCTACATCATCATCATCGTTGCCGTCATTCGCTTTGCCATTCGTCTTGTCCCCGGAGCTCGGTCCAGGCGATGAGGATTGTATCAGTCCTTTGGATGTAGTATTAGCTTCGGCTTCGAAAGTCGTAGGGGAGTGGTCAGTCGCACGGCGCACTCACGGGAGAGGAAAGCGGAATGGTTGAATGACGGAGGGTGGAGGAGGAGGACGGTACTGCCGTGATCTGCCGGCATGACTGGCACGACAATGGGCTCCGGTCTATCTTGCGAGCTGCTCAGAAGGCTCTTACAGTCTCGTACGTGCTGTAGAGGTGTGGTCGTTGATGAGACTGAGAGCGAGGTGGAAGTAGCGCTGAAGTCGAATTCAGCATTTACATGGTGAACAGCCAACAGCTGTCCGGTCTGTGCGTTCAACCTCCACTTTCGAGATCAATGTGCAAAACATCATGGCTTCCTAATCTTGCTCCTGCTTCTTGCTCTCTTATCATATCGTTTCCAGCTGTCAGATTCGATAGAAGCCCGAGAACATCGCACTAGGCGCTCTCCCAAAACGATGTCGAGGTCCACTCTCACCTTCCTTCCGTCCCCAGCTACCGAAACCTACCTCCAATCGCACGTACCCCCCGCGTTCCTCCGTCAGGTCATAGTGACCTCCTTACTCCGACGTGGATTTGAGGGCGCGGAAGCCGGAGCGCTCACGGAGATCGAGCGACTACTTGAAAGACGTGAGTGTAATCGTGCTTCGAGCTAGTCGTTGAAGTAGCGGAGATGATGCTTATTGCCGTGAGGTCTCAGATATCAATAACGTCCTGGACGACGCGAATGATTATGCGGGTCTCGCGAGTCGGCGGCAAGTGAACGCTTTGGACCTTCTTGCAGCTCAGCAGAATAGCGGGTGGTCTAGCCGGAGCCTGCGTAGAGAGGGCAAACGCAAGCGGCGAGGTGGGTCACTTTCCCTTCTCCCCCTCCTGTCATTCCCTCATATCTGCTCAAAACTTATTGCTGATCATTTCATTATGATAGGACCAAAGCTCGAAATCTCGCCTCCTGTCCCCGAAGCAACAAGAGCCGAAACCCTCTCCGCCCTTATATCCTCCGATATAGAAGCATCGACCCATCACTTCAAAGCGGAAGATCGGAAACCCGATTTGCACTTGGACGCTTCAGGCTCAGGCTTAGGCTCAGGTCGGAGGGATACTACACCCCGCAGAGCGGACAGAGACAAAGGCGAGAAGCTGGAGTACGCATTTGATGGCGCGCCTGCGTTACCTTATAAGTGGACTTATGTCCATGGTATCCCCATGACCATTGAGACCGATGACGCTGTGAGTCTTTTTCATCCATCCCTTCTGAACACTCGTCACATCCTGCTCTCAACGTCTAATACCTGCTGTTACATGCCGACTGATACTTGTACGTGTACGCGATAGGACGAAACCCCCGCCGACGGCCAGAACCAGCCTGTCAAAGTCACTTCGGCCCTTCTGGACTTTATAAAGCTCACAGCGACCGAGCGGGGCGATATACCCCCTGAATTGGGTGTGGTGGATTATCGTCGGCGTGAGCGGGCGGGTGGCGCTGATGGACAGGGTGCAGAGAAGAGGCGGAAGTGGACTGTCAAGGCTGCCGGGTCGTAGGGTCGCTCAGCGTATGAGGTATTGGGCTGCGTTTCAGCGACATGCGTGGTGTGTTGCAATGCATCGTTATATCTACATACATCTATGCGGCCATAATTCTATGATACAGTTCGTGAATTGTCATGAGCTGCAGAGCACAGCTTTTATGATACCTTGGAGTGCATCCTAGCCTTCTTAGTCATCTTCATCATCGCTACTTCCCGCAAATTCGTCTTCGACCGCTTTCCGCCTATCAAACCGCATGACATATCAGCCAATGGCGCTCTCATCATGGCCCGCACACGGCGGTGGGCGTCCGAGACAGATGACCAGGTTACGCACCGCTTCTGATTCGGTTGGAGGGCACTAGCTCCTTTTGGCGGCTTTGCTTTTTGCGGACTTGCATTGACTAGTGAGAGCAGTATCAGAAAAGCTATCAGAGCCATGTATAGTTTACACGGTTCAGAAATGAGACGCTGGACATATTGAGGATCATAATAAGACGACGAGAGTATATAGGACTCACCGCCCTTCTTCTTGTTATCTGATGCAGTAGCTCGGACGACGGTCGCTTTCATCGATGCGAGCTTGGACGATAACGAGGCGATCTCGGCCTGATGAACGGACGAAGCGATCAGCTCTGACTGACCGTGATAGATACAGATGATCACGTACGTCCTTCTGGGATACTAGAGCTCGCAGTTCACGCAGTTCCGCTATGAGCCCGAACGTGAGACATTATCAGCTCTCAGCCCCGACTGATGAAGTGGAATGACAAGACAAGAGGGATACGCAGAATGCGCAAGGGGGCACGTACATGCCGTATCGCCTTTACCTCGAACAGCCGTAGGACGAGAGAGGAGCTATCGCGAGACGTATCAAGTCAGCTGGCATACTCTTACAAAGGCGTGTGGTGCAGACGGGACTACAGCGAAATAGCACTAGTACTACCCGCTAGCTCACCTCGAACGTCGTATCCAGTAAATAAGGCAAGTGTTCATCTATATCCGCTCTGACTAACCGGCGCACAATGGGTTCAGGCTGAACGAGGATGTGCAGCTATACCCTCCTTAACGTCAGTTGCTCCTCCATCATACAGATCAGTATGTTAGAGGGGGCCAGAGCGCACCTCGACGTGGTTCAGCTTATGTGGTTCGATGGCCCGCTTGAGGCCTGCGTCCACGTGCAGTAGACCCGCCTTGATTGCGTCCGCGATTTCGCCTTGGCCGTTCGCTCTCTCGGCCTGTAGGCAATACGAATGATACAGAATCAGCTGATTCCTCCCTGTCTTGCTCATTGTTGAGTGCATGAGGCGAGCACGTACCTCCCCCAAGCTCAATGTGGTCGTCCAAACCACTATTCCACCTCCACCACCGATCCCATCGTCCTTCACGTACAAGCGCAGAACCCATTGAGCATCTTCTCCATCTCCAGTCGGGATTGTCGAAATGAGCAAGAATTGTGTGGGTGGTGAGAGCAGCGTGGCGTGGATTTGCTGGTAGAGGTTGTGTAATGGGCTCGGCATCGTAGCTTCACGGCGCTGTCTCTGCTGGTTGTGTTGGTGCTGCTACTACTCGATCTACATTTACGATTAAGGAAGAAAGAGTGATGGTCTCGTCAGCACTGCGCTACTGCAAAGCAAACCGGTTGACTCACCTCCACCCAACTCGTCTCACCCTCGAGCATTTGTTTGGTTCTGCAGCACTGCTGCACGACGGCCTACACTAAATTCATAATATAATTGTCCATTGCATATCGCAGATAAAGCATACACAACCATCCTATATACAATTGTCCATGAGATTATACGTGCTATAATAACATCTATGAAACAGTATGTTACTGCTGCGTCAACAGTGGGAGGGACCTCGCGTCTACTGCAGTGGCAGTGCAGCAAGCACCTCACGGGTCCCTAGCTCCATCTCCGCCTCTCTCCGCTTCTCGACCACCCCCTGACTCAGCCCCGTCCAGCTCTTCCTCGCTTTCGGCGTTATATCAGCGTACAAGCTCATAGGCTTGACCGTCTCACAGCTGAGCTGACTCGACGTGCGCGTCAGCTGCAACCCTGGCGATCTGCTGCTCCAGGGCTCCTGCACATGCGCATCGGGCGGAGTGGCATGCTTGATGTCGACTGTGCTGATCTTCCCGCGTGGTGGGGTAGCAGGCTGAGAAGGGAAGGAAGCTACAGTGGGCGAAGGGAAGAGGTCGTCGTCGATCTCGTCCAGCTCGTTATGTCCTCCGCAATCAGAGTCAGGATCGCTAAACTGTGCGATCCGCTTGACTCGCACGCAACTCGCTTGCTGGATCACAGCGATGGCCTGCGACATTTTATCTCGGGGCGAAGTGAAGCTTGTGGCCGAAGCTGGGTTATCTATTGCTCGATTGAATGCTTCCAGCGGAATATCCGGTGATAGGCAGGTGACGGGCGGGGATGGGAGGGGGAAGCGCCAATTCGGGAAAGACGGGATGGGAACTTGTAGTGTGGGGCGTTGACGGCGAGTACTATACCGTGGTCGTGACGGTGTCTAAGAAGTGTCTAGTCAGTCAAATGTCCAAAAAAAACGACATGGCCACTTACATCGTCGATCAGACCTTCTACAAAGCCCTCGTCATCTTCTTCCACGTCCGCCTTCACGCCCCGGACGTCACTTCCCAATCCTAGAACCAGCTTATCCACTTCTACCTCGCTCCGCATTCTTCTCTTATGTGTACCGCCTACTTCGTCGCATCCCTTCTCGCTCGAATCCAGCTCTTCCGCCAAAGGAAGCGGTTCCAGAACCCTCCTTTTGCCCGGAGTGAACCGTTTCGCTAGGGCTTCGACAGCATCGCAATCTGCCCGTGAAGCTTGTCGTGTATGTGCGATGAGTTGCGAGCTTGTTGACGAGGTTTTCTGTGGCGGTGAAGTACAAGGCGCGATGGAAGATAAGCCCCAACTGAGAGATGCAGACATCATACCAGCGATGGACCCAAGTGACCGTCCTTTCGCGTGACCTCGACGTCCACTCTCGCCTCTGCTAGCGGCAGTAGACGACTCTGCATGTCTCTCCGCACCGTCATCATCGCCGCAGATACTGCCCATGGACTCAAAGGGCGGGAAATACGATACGCTGTCCGTCGCAGGAAGGCGGGACGGGGAAGTGGGCTTTGATCGGACTGACGAGCTGCGGGAGAGCGTGGAGCGGCTGCTGGACGCACATGATGTAGAGGGTGTAAGGCGGTGGAGTGTGCGATGTTGAGGGGCGGGTAGGGAGGAGACGGACTTGGCTCTGGCAGTATGGCACTGATAGGGTGTTGAAGGGGACGACATGGTGGGATGCGGTGATACAGGGGACGGTCGATGTAAAGTGCCGATGGATACTTTGACTAGATCTAGCGCAAATGATACACGTTGAATGTATGAGCACGAGTTAACGTGGGTCGGCTCTAGGGGGTCCAAGGGTAAGCGTGTCGACGGTTGGCCAGGGAAGAACGAAAATGTTGCCTAAAGGATTGTCGGATCGAAAGATTCGAGGACTGAAGGACTGAAAGACGTCAGGAGAGGGGTCCGTTGCTACGCGAAAAAGGCAATGGGGACGCGGGGATGTCACTTGTGACTCCTTTGAGATTGGACGACTCCGTGTGTCTGATTGATGATCGCTAAGCTGCCGGGGACGACTCCCTTGATCAAATCACCGCTGATTATCTTCGTTGATGCGGTAAATTTTTGGATCTGCGAAGCAGTGCTCGTCGTGGAGTACTGTGCCGAAATGTGATATACAGGTTCAAGCCTGTTGGTTGGCCTTTGTCGCTATTGAATTGTGTTCAGTTGCGATCTCGGCTGGCGGGTCAATCAGTCGTCGAGTTGTCCGGTCGTTTGGTCGGTCGGTCGATTGATGATTGATGTTCGAACACAGAATCCGAAATCAGGGTATCGGTCGCAATCACGATCACGATCACGGGTCGACAGCGAGTTGACACTCTCGGGCGTCAGAGCGTCAACGCGTGGAGAACATGCTTGTCGCGGTGTGTATAGTGTTGAACGTGATTTCAGTGATGTTGTGAACGAGTACAACGAAATATCAACGATCAACGATCAACGATTTCAACAAGTTGTTGGTATTTTATTTAGTGCGCATGCGCATGGACTAGTCTTAGTGGATGCGGATGCGGATGATGTGAAGTGAGCGGATCACTCTAATGTTGGCTATGAATCTGGACCTGAGCTAAAAGGCTGTATGTATGGCCAAGTAGCGGCGGCAGTAGTACCATGAGGGACCCACACCGGGAGGCAACCGCTCACTCCGCTGGCATGCCATGTCATGGCATGTACCGGGCCTAGATCAAATACCAATATGTGCATGAGAAGGAGCGCCATCCAATCCACCCTAGACGTAGGGTCGTAAGGTGCTCCATCTCCAGCGTGCTGTACAGCGTTAGCATGGCTACATGTGCACTGTGTGAATGGCAAAGGAGACGAGACGAGACGAGACGAAAGAACGGAAAAATTGGGGTTGGCGAGGTACCTCTATGGACAGTACGGGGGGAAACGTGATCGGGGCAAAAGCGCAGAGTGGCTGAGCGTGACGTCTGGCAGATGGGAATGTAATCGTGATTGATAAGCGCTTGCTGTACATGTCCACGTTCGTTATGCCCGCCATGCTTGTCCGCGAGAGCTCTGGCACTGACACAGTTAAAACGCGAGACGGGATGATCAGCATGCGCGAGAGATGGTTGCGAGACCCATCAAGTGGAATGTTTCTGTTTGAAAAAAGGCAAATCCGAAAAGCAAGCGCGACCAAAGCGTGGGATAATCAAAATCACAAAAAAAGGCCTGGAACGGTGTGACACGTGCACAGCACATGCTAACGAGCCTAAACCTTCCGGCTGATCCAGTGGGAAAGCAGCATGCCTAGTTGGCGAGTTCACTGAACAAGCGAGTGAGTCCGGGTGTCATCGTTCCGAATAGCCCGAAATTAGCCAAATCCGCTTCCACTCGAACATCTTATATCTTGAGCCTACATCGTCTCCAAGCACTTTGAGGAACATAACAGAACATAACATCACATCAACAGTCTCACCCTAAACAACTTCCTGCGGTCAAGCTATCAATCGCAGGAGGAAATCAGACAAAATTCGCATCAAAGCTCCATTCGCTCCTTCGTCATTCGTACGCCGGTATACCCCTAGAACTATGCCAGCGCCAACGGTAAAAGGCAGCGTCAACGTCCCTTCTCCTAGCTATACCTCCGTAAGTACCTCCTATACTGCCCTAGTGCTATAGGGAATATGAGCTGACGAGGAAGTACGATCCAGACACCCTTCGTGCACCCGTCTCAGCCAGTCATGGCGGGCAAGCAATTGCCTACGTCTGTACCTCTGCCTGTCCTACCAGCTGTCGAAGGTGCGAAGCGCCTGGCTGCTTTTGCTGCTGTAGACCGACACATCGGATTAGAGCACAAGGTAGGTCGCATCAGGATTGAAGTCGATGTCAAGCTGGTCGTATGGCTGACGGTCGGTCTAGGTCATTGGAATCGGCTCTGGATCTACTGTTCCCTACGTCGTCGACCGGATAGTTGCTCAAGGCGTTCAGGCAAACAAGGGAAGGGTGTTCATTCCTACAGGTAATTCACCTCGATCCTTTCACCAAAATAAGACCTGCAGACCCGCATAACTGACAATACACTCTGCCAGGCTTCCAGTCGAAAGAACTCATCATTTCAGCCGGTCTCGTTTTGGGCGACGTCGACCAATACGCCAGATTAGACGTCACCATTGACGGTGCGGACGAGTGAGCTGCCAGCTATGAGGTCGTTGCCGATCATGAGCTGACCAGGCTGTGCAGGGTTGACAACGACCTGCACTCTATCAAAGGCGGTGGCGCTTGTCAGCTGAGAGAAAAGGTTCTGGCGGAAGCAGCAGACACTTGGGTCATCGTTGCGGACTACAGGAAGAACTCTCATGTCTTAGGGACCAACGTGCGTTCCTACTCCATACTCGCACTGTGCCCTTAGTCGTCAAATGAGCTCAGGCGCCTAAGCTGATATACCGCCCACGCACGCTCAGTGGACTCAAGGCATCCCTATCGAAGTCGCTCCATTCGCCTACGCCAAAGTGCTCACAAATCTGGCCAACATGGGCTCACCGGCAAAATTGTTCAATGGCAAAGCTGGTCTGAACCTCCGTATGGGCGTGAAAAAGGCCGGACCGGTAGTCAGCGACAATGGCAACTTTATCATTGATGCGCCCTT
The DNA here is from genome assembly GCA_026538355.1 of Cryptococcus sp. GC_Crypt_5. Taxonomy (NCBI): domain Eukaryota; kingdom Fungi; phylum Basidiomycota; class Tremellomycetes; order Tremellales; family Cryptococcaceae; genus Cryptococcus; species Cryptococcus sp. GC_Crypt_5. Next base: position 31,809 of record JALPBZ010000051.1, read on the forward strand.
CCCTCCGGAGATGATGAAGGATCCCGTTGATGTGCGTCGCAAATTCTTTCGGACTTCCATGTGAAAGTTTCGGGCTGACTGGGGTATGATTGACTTGCATAGCTGTTACACCGCATCAAGATGCTTACTGGCGTAGTGGAAGTCGGTCTTTTCTGCAATATGGCCAAAGCAGCATACTTCGGTAACGAGGTGAGCAACGTGGCGCCGCATAGTCGTAAAGGCTACAATGCTAATGCGCATTGTCTACCCAGGACGGCACAGTGACGATTCGCGTCGACGACGGTTCAGTGGAGAAGCTCTCTTCTGTCCCCGACGTCCCTGAGCTGGCTGCACAAGTGGAGCAAGCTACCGTTGCTTGAGACTTGGAGCTGTAAGGTGTGGGAATGGGAGCTTCGATGAGAAGTGGCTGTGCAGGGAGATACGATCAATCTTTCAGATCAACTGATGTATGCATAATCATGGCGGACAACGGCGCAGTGGATATCTTTCGGGATCACGAGATGACTATCTTGATTTAGATGCATACTTCAAGGCCGAGAGACAGTCGGGATATACCTGTCAATCAACAATGGACATGGGAACATGCATCTGTGCAACTACAACGTCCTCATCGCTAGGAATCGAAAGCGTACACCTTGCCATCTTTGGAGCTCTTGATCCCCAGCTCGATGATCTTGAGGACTGCAAGTGCCTGTTCGCGCTTAATGGCGACTTTGCTTTGATCGCCTGACCGAATCGCGTCGTGGAGGTTGGCATACAAAGCCAGGTAATCTCCTTTGGCCGCTGGAACTCTATGCAACGCAACCGATCTCATCAGCTCTTCCATCCCATATCCCACTTATGACAGGAGAAGAGGAGCGCAAACGCACTTTTCGTCGTTGAACACAGTCTTATCGACACCATCACCAGGGGACGCGACGGACAACGTCCCCCACCCGTCCTCGGGCTCAGCCTCGAACCCCTCGTGCGTGGCTGGACTAGGCAGATCACGCAGCGCTGGGTGCGTGATGGGTAATGTGCGTTTCTCGTACGATCCCTGCGAGCCTTTGAGGAGGTACCGCAGCTGGTGTGGGATCGGGGACATGATGGAGGAGCGCAGCGTCACGATTAGCGGTGCGGTCGAGGAAGGGTCGGGTGGTGGGTAGTGGAGCTCGAGGGCGAACTGTAGTCGGACAATCAGCCTGACTTGCCGTATATACTAGACTTGACATCGCTGAAATCCAGCAAAGGCCCTGCAGCCAAGATAAAGCACCGTGACAACGTACACTCTCGTCCAGGTTGATCCCACGGACATCCCATACTCTCCCAAAAACTTTCTGCGGCGGACCAAAGAGGACGACGGCCTGATCGATCAAGTGGCTACCGAGATTATGAATCCCTTCATTGGATTCTCCGGGCGTTTCTTTCCAGTTGGTCCCGCTCTTATACGTCGGGGGTAAGGGGCGATATCGATCGTACGCTGAAGTGACCTCGTTCAGGGTGCCGAGCTATGACAGTATGTACATCAGCTCCGTCCTGTACGTATCTTCAGAGAAGGAGTCGATGTACTTTGCCCGAATCAATGATCTGCCTTAGAGTGAGGAAATCACTGTCCCATCGCCGATTCTGGTAGACTCCTAGTATCAACCCTTTCTTCTCGGCGAGATCGTACAGTTCTGTCCCCTGAGCCAGACTGGGGCACAGGGGCTTTTCCACTAGTACTGCGTGGAGTAAGTGACAGCGTTAGTAAGTGTATAGAGAACTGTGTGTGTATGCGATGGTGTTGCTTAGGACGGGGTATGGCGATGCTCGCGTCTGAGACTAGAATGCGCACAGAATAGAAGGAAAGCCGGATGAAAGGATAGAAGGAGGGAGACATCACTTACCGTGTTTACCTGCATCCAGAGCGGCTTTCGCATACTCATAATGCGTATTGTTCGGCGTGCTCACCACCACCTGCAGCAAAACAAAGAGGTCAAGATCAGTCCCTCAAGCCCATGGCCCTTGATATCTACTCCAGCGCGGCGAAACTCACAAGCTCGACCTCGTCATCGTGCAGTACCTCATCGAGAGTCCTGACGACTTTAACCCCATCACCATCCTTTACGATGCCCTCGAGCCTGCCTTTCGGAGTTCGCTCGTATATCGAGACCAGCTTGAACGACTCTGGTAGAAGCGCGATGGAAGGGTGATGGAATACCGAGAGGGACGAGCCCGTGCCGAGGATCGCGGTGCCTATAGGGCCGGTATTGCCTTTCGGTGTCATTTTGTGATCGTAGTGGTTTTCTTGTTTTTGGCTTATATGCGTCGGTGAGTTCTTTGAGATGTGAGCTGGATGAGCGCTGAATGGCTAGAGATTGAAGCTTGCTTGCAAATGCCCCGCACAATGGGTCAAGAGCTGTCTCGCCGATCTATATATACATCGTCAACGAGCAGTGCGACAGTGGACACTCCGGCCCGTTGATGGACCGGTAACCGGAGGTCTCGCGCGAACACTCAGTACACGAGGTACCGACGGATCTCGCCGACCACTGTAGCAGCCATGGACAGAAACACGAACATGAACATGAATCTCTCAGCGTCTCGTATTGTATGACAGGCGCTCTTGTCTCTGTTACGATTCATGGATCCCTATAAATTGAAAGAAAGTGTATTATACGCGTACGAGTACTGAGTCGAGCCATTATATACCTATGTTGTCTTCATTGTCCGTCTGCTCACGTCCATTTTCTCAGTTGAGTCTATTTTATTTCTCTTCGTCTCACCACAGCTGGTCGCTAGTCCTCTTTTGTCTGGTGTGAATGCACGCCGGCTCCTTGGCTTAGACCAGATCGGGATAAGCTATGGACCCAGTGGCGACGCTCGAGATGATTCCGGCGTTCTGACAAGTTCGTGCGCCGCATCAGCAACCATACTTCTGTCATCTTGATTACCCAAGTCCGCGCGAACTCACCTGCAATCCCGCTGCGAGGTCCCAGAGGACGTAGTCGCATCCCGCCGCGGCCATCATGGTCACTGTGATAGGCAAGTACTCGGTATGGTTGGTGATGGTCGAGTTGTAAGGGATTTGACCGATTGGCACGACCAGTTGAGGGAAGCCGCCGAACTGGGCATAATATCCCCAGCCAGTCGGTACACTGGTCCCGGTGATGTAGATGTTCTATCACCACATCTCAACTGTCAGCTCGTCGCAGACGCAGTTGAAGCATTAGATCGACTCACCCTGTACGCGGTCGTGCCGAGGGTGAAGGGGTAGACGTAGATGGCGTTAGAGCAAGTATCGTTGTCCGGCACCAGTACGTTGTCGGTGACAAAGTCCTCCCAGACCTGTTTCTTGGCCAGCGTCGCATTCCAGATCTCCTCCGTGACGTTGTTCTCGCCATAGCCCCACCTCGTCTTGGGGGAAGGGTCGACGAACGGCGTGCGGCCGTCGTGCTGCGCCGCATAGTCCTCGAACCACGGTGCGCCAAAGTAGTTCCACTGGTAGTACGTGATCAGGTTGGCGTAGGCCTTTGCGAGATACGTCGAGGTGGATTCGCCGCCGACGGCGTCGTACGTCCCGGTCGAGTTCCAGAAGCCGTCCCAGTCCTTGTAGTCGACGTTGCTTGGGGAGACGTACGAGAGCAGCGATTCGCGGAACGCGTTGAATTGATCCTCGCCCGCATATCCTTCATCAAACGTCCATGACGTGTTGGGCAGGATGAGTGTCTGCGACTGTCAGCTCAAATATGAGGGCTGGTGTACGCACCGTAGGTAAGCTCGAGTACGTCTTGAATGTGTCCCCGTACCACCCCTTGGCGAACTCGCTGCCCTTGACTGCATCACGAGCGAAGAAACCAGCGGTGTCCTGAGTAGGCTGAAGAGGGATGGCGCCATCAAGCGAAATCGCGCCCCACGTAGGACGGAGTCCGAAGACACCTTGGACCGAAGCGGGGCCTGTGATACTTCCGCCGCTGTGACTGTCAGCGCCAAGTGATATGAAGTGTACTTACGTATCAGAGCCGATGGTGTGATCGATCCAGTCGTATGCCCCGATAGCAGCTCCAGGTCCACTGGACGACGACGAAGGCTGTTGATACCTGTATACCCACCAGCTTGGCATTTGGACTACGATAGGAATGTTACCCACCCATCACCACGAGGGTTGAAGGGACACATTTGGTCGACCCAATCGGCGGTAGCCGACTCTCCGTTGGCGAACTGACTGGTCTTGGCACGAGCGACGATGATAGCTCCCTGTTACGTGTCAGCGTTGTCAAGCTTGGTTGAGCTTACTTGATCGACGAGCTTCTGGATGGCAACAGCAGAAGCCTCCTTGACTGGATAAGTGTTGAAATACGCTCTGCTACCGCCTCCAGTCTTCAGGCCGGCAATATCGAACAGATCCTTAATGGCGATACGGCGGCCTTCGAGCGGACGAGGATTCGGGAGATCGTAAGTGTACAACCTCGAGGGGACCGGGATGGATAGAGTGTTGAGACCGAGGACGGGCGTTGTAAGGTCCACGAAAGTGTCGCTCGTCGTGTGCACGACGGCGGTCGTGAACGCCTGAGCCTCGTCGCGGTATACGCGATATACCTCGGTCAGGGTAACGTTGCCGTCGATCTTGGCTAGGTACGGGCCTTGCGGGATCTACGCGTGTGTGCTCAGCACTACCATGGATGATACAGTGGGTTGTATGGTGGACTCACGGAAGCGGACTGGGTGAGTGCGACGCTGACGCCGGAGACGTCCGAGGTCGCATTCCCACTTTTGATGATGAGCGATCCGCCCCAGCCCTGGAGACAGCTCGAGACATCGCTGGCGACGTGGAAGGACGAGGTGGTAGTGAGCACGACTGCGGACATGAAGGACTAGACATGAAACATGATCAGTACTTGAGATACATTCCATTGGGGAAGGACGCACCTCGTCCCAGACATCGTCGACCGAAGTGAAGTTGGCGAGCTTGTCCCCGAGGACATCGCAGGTGACCTCGCCCTGCACATCAATGACAGTGACGGGGATAGTCGTGTCCGCATAATCGTCCAGACCCCACTCGGGGACAAGAGTGTACTGCTTGAACACGGAGCCGGTGGGGGAGAGGAACTGCTTATCGCCCGCCGTGAACGAGATGCTCTCCGGGACGAACGACGTAGATACCGAGCGTTTCTTCCCTGCGAGCCCGGAAGTGGAAGCTTGGAGGGAGCGACGAGCCTGTAAGGCGTAGTCCTCGTTTCCTGCTAGTTTCGCAGAGGCCAAGATCGGCAGAAGCGCCAATAGCGCCAAGAGCGAGAGGGAAGGGACGATCATCTTATCTTGCACCGCTGGCTCAAGCTGACTTTTGGTAGGTGCGGGATGAAGACCTGGAAAGATAACCTGTCCTGTCCGTAGCTATTGTTATATACCCCATTCCATGCACACTGGCACCCGCAGAAGCATGCGCATAGATGAGCGAGTATCACCATTTGACCGGGCTCGGACAAGACCGGCTCGGGCTACCGCATTTCCAGTTCCACAGTTCTGGGGTCCTTGATAAGGCCCAACGGCCCCATTAGGCCACGGATTATGCCCGGAAAGCCACTGCCTACGGCACTCAGGCACAGGGGTGAGGCGCGAATACAGCAAGTAGTGGACCAAGCATGCCAAGCTTCCAAGCGTCAGCTTGCGCCGGACTGCCGGAATACAGGAAAGCAGGCATGTCAAATACAGGAACGCGGCGAGCGAAGCTTCCCGTTCAGCTGCGAGCTGCGCCTGTCCTTTGTTTGGGTACAGAAGCGGCGCTTGGAAGTGCTCTATGAGACACGCAGATTACTTTGCCTACTTCTCCCTTCCTTCCTTCCTATTTTCAAGATGAGAGCGACGCATGCTGGCCGGATGCAGTAGAACACGATATCTTTCACTCAAATGTACAGGCGCTAAATGCTACTGTGCCTAAATCAAATGCGCTCGGCAGCGCTTAACGAAATGGACTCCGATCATATCAGTGATACCAGTAAGGTCAGGACTAGCGGAGCCAAGCCGTCTATCCGGTCCCAAAAGTGTCAACCCCAACTGCGACGCATGTCGGTCGAGGCGAACGAATAGAAACTTGAGATGCACTTCGCATTGATAAATCGTTATCTCTCGATTGCTTGGCACTGTGTCCACATGGCTGTCGTGTTCGATCAATCGTACGTAATGATTTGATATCAGGAGGAAGCCGAAGCAGCGGATCGAAGCGGTCATCGCCGCCGTTGATCATAGCCATAGTCACCGAGCCAACCTAACTTCAGCACTCTTTCGTCCGCTGCACCTGTTTCATGTCTTTCGTGTCCTCGTCTTCACTAATCTTGTACCACAGTTTCTGTCGATAAAGGCGTCGCGAGTAGCTGGACTAGTGGAAAATGTCTGTTCAAAACAAATTATACGACGCGTTATGACACCCCCGGCCGCGCAGCGTGCTAGTGCGCTTCGCCATGTCCGTCCTCCAACCCCATCCGTGAACGGACCAGAAGACCAGCCGCCCTCTCTTTCCCCGCTGGACCCAATATCACCTTGGCCACCGCTCCTGCCTCCTACTCCCGCCCCTTCCAGACCCCCTTCGCCCTCACCATTGTCGTCCCCAATCTCACACGCTCGGCTACCCGACTTGTCCCCCGAAACCAAAACGAGATCCCATGATCATCCAGATGTTCACAGTCGACAGCATTTGCCCAATTCCACGGACGTATATGCGAGTATAGCCATCATAGGCACGTATCTTGCTTTTGGTGGTTATCTGGTATGGGCCTTCCTGCCGTCTGCGTGGACTGAAGGCTGGCTGCCTGATCGGTGAGTGCACTATATCGTCTCGCGCACCCGGGCTCCTGCTGTCTATCACCTGTATCGAAACCAGTCATGCTGATACAGTACGCGGCTTGTGACTACAGTCAATGGACGCTCGTTGTCCCGTGTTACCTCATGGTTATAGTCTTACTGGCATACTGGACTTATGCCGCTCTTGTAGTCTATCGCACGCCGGACTTTTCCTCGGCGGACTTCATCACGGGCAAGTAGTGTCTTTCCAGCAGGCCACGATCATACGCTGACGGTGTTCATATACACAGATCCCTATGCGGGTATACCACCTATAGATACCACCACATCTTCTTCGCGACCACCACACATAGACACGGGATCAGACAATACCCACGCTAAGATGGAGGGGACTCAGCGATATTACTGGAAATATGCTGGCCCGGACGCAGTCGCAGAACCTGTCGACTTACCATTAGATCTAGTAGGCAGGGTATTGTACCCCCCTCGAGCGCGACGGCGGCCGGGCAGATAGCTACTGTGGGATTCACAATGCATTTTGGGTATCATCTGGTCGATCGCAGTCCCACGCACTTTCTCTGTCAAAGCGAGTCATCCTACATCGTCGCTTCTTCACTGTCCGGCGGCCGCTTTCAGCAAGACAGCCAGACAGCAAGGAAGCTCGTTTGCTCGAGTAATTGATTGCTTGCTATTGGCATCTCAGTCGCATACACTACGTGAAATACGAAGCGGAGTAGTCCGCCGCGAGTGCTCGATCAATCCACTCGCTGGAAACACAAGCGTCATCTTCGCTACATGCCATTTGCTATTTGCTACTTGTTACTGAAATCATAAGCAAGATAGTTTTTCGAGCGTAGCTTCTCAGTCCTCGTTTTCGATACCAGAACCTCTGTAGAAGGCCTGCTTTCGTGCGACGCAGATTTGTCATCGAAACGTCACGCGAGAGAGCATGGAATAGGACCTTTATACTTTGATTGAGCAGCGTCAAAGGAGGCGTGTTTCGCCGCTTTGTCATTTTCGTCCCGACACGCACTTCAGTGCACATCAATCAACTCGACATCCTATCTCACTTATAAGCATCGTCACATCACTTGCATCGCGGTATAGCCGCGGCGATGCCTCCGCCTCCACCCCCGGCCCCGCTTGCACCTACTGCATCTACTGCACCCGCTGCACCCAACATATCGCAGGACAACACACGGGCCCTACTCCGCTCCCTCGAAGAACTCCGAGATTCACTCAGTGCGCGCGTCGAACAGCTCAGCGGGGCCGTAGAGCGCCTACGAGGTCAGGCCGGCGAGCTGGAGAGGGCGCTAGGAAGTGATGGGGCTGGCGCTGGCGCTGTAGGGGCATCGCCCGCAGAACAGGTGGGTTTGACCTTCTGGTTCTGTGAGACTGCCTCAGCTGATCTACTTATCATTTAGCCAGATTCACTTGGCAGTCCGGTAAACCAGTCTGCGTCGACCAATATTCGTGACTCGCCACGCTCGCCTCCGAGTGCTATCTCTCGCGAGCTCGCGTCCCTCTCCCGACCAGTAACGAATGACGAGATCCACGCTCTACTCGATCGAGCATCCCAGTCCACTTCTACTTCCCCGTCCACTTCCGCTTCCGCCTCTTACTCTCCCACCTCTGATCCATGGATGATACGCGCGCAGACTGTCGAGGACAGAATACGGAGATTGAGCGATACCGCCAACCAGCTCCGACGTAGAGCAGCTCAAAGTATCGATGCTCGCTCCCCGCCTAGCGCTTTAGCCCCTCGCGGTCTCGGGCCAGGCTGGCGAGAAGAGGGTCTCTCCAACTCTCGCACCTCCGGCACCGATGGATCCGCATCAAGAACCTCTGCAACAACTGCGACTGAGCCTAGCACCGCTGCTACAAGCTCTGGTGCGGGCTTGTCCCGTCTTCTCGCTCGTGTGAGGCAGGATCAAGAACGGCTGGAATCGGGTATCAGGCGACTCAATAGCGTTGGCGCAAGGAGCTCATTCCGTAACGACCCTCGTCTTTCCAATCCGTCACAACCAAGCGGCACGAGCGTCCACACCGCTCCTCGAAGTCAAGCACAGATACCTCAAGTGGTCATTCCTCCCGCAATGATTCGCCGTGAGAGATCGGAGGTAGGCGTGAGGGGCAATGTGCAAAGAAGTCGCGGCCGTGCACCCACGAACGCCGCGGCAGTAGCTCGTCAGCCTAAGCCGCAGATAGTCAAAAGTTCATCTCTCTCACCTGTTGAGACTGACAAGCCAGATCTGCCAATGGAACGAAACTCGCCGTTGTCTCGGCACAATGTAGTTTTGAGGCGATCCTCCGGGTCCATCACTAATCCCTTTGAACATCAACCACTTCCTACCGTCAACGACGCCATTGCGCCCCTGCCTCGCGTTGTCGACTCATCAGGAAACGACGACTCAATGCGCGGTCTGGCTCGTGCTATTGTGGATGCCGCCCGAACCGAGCCAGCTCGACACGACGCACCTCGGCCAGCCCGCGACGGTGCGCTCACTTATCGCGGTATGAGGGTTGCCTCGCGCATGGAGGACAGCGGTGCCGGGCCACGCCCAACCCAGAACTTCGCCTCGGACGATATGTCCGCGACCTTCGATCTCGTGCTGCCGGCTTTGAGACGTCTGCTGGACGCGTCAAGTCCAAACTTCTTTGGAAATGAGGAGACTGGCGACAATGCAGCAGCTCAGCCTAGAAGAGGTGGAGCTAACCGAGAGACCTCAATTCCTCCCTTCGATGAGCCTGCAATGGACGAGGGTATCTACCCTCTACGACCATTTACGACCAATCCCAATCAGACTACTTGGCACGTGGATGTGATTAACCAAGGATCGCCGTCCGAGCACGAACGCGATCCAGGCCAAGAGTTCCGCTCTTTCCTGCTAGATATGGACGACGAGAATACATCGCGGACGCGCACGCTCGACTATATGGCGGCTCTTAGTGGTGGTCATGTGAGAGTGCCGCGTCTTTCCGACCCATCCGACCGTCCCGTCGAGCCCCAAGAAGAGCCTTGGGAAGACCAACCGCAGTTCAATACCGACCACATCACTCTCGTCTTCGACGTGCCCATTGATAACGCGGAGGGATCCGTGCCTCTGTTGGCTGGCCTTGGCTCAGAGCGAGGTCCGAATGAACTTGAAGACTTTGGCCAGGGCCGACCTCGCCCCGTAGAAGACGCGCAGCGACTCCGAGCGGAACGGCAGGCGGCTGCTGATAGGCTGGAGCGAACTCGAGCCGCGTTACGACAGGCACAGCAACTGCGAAGGGATATGGCTCTGGTCCGCCAAGGCCCGCCCACAAGCGCAAGTGATACGACTGTTGGGGAAGATGAAGACGCAGACGGTGTCGAGTTGGTCGTCAATGTGACCATGGAGGACAATCCTGGTCCGACTCCGACCCAAGGCTTCTCGGTTGCTGGAGCGCTGGATAGCGAAATGGACAGATTACGAGCTCTGGTCGTGCATGACGACAGCGAAGGAGAGGAAGATGAACATGACGGATTCGAGACTGGTGGCGAGCACGATGATGCGGCGACAGTGTTCGAGGGCTCGGGAGAGCGGACAGAGGCGCGAACAGGTGAGTCATACTGATTTCGTCATATGTCGAAGGGTATTGAGCTGACATGGTGGGACAGGAGCGATAACACGACCAAGCGCTGCTGCGCAACCTCTCCTCGATGATGAAAGAGCCCCGAAAGAACCGTATCAAAGCAACTTCCATCTCTGGCCGAATCACGGTCCGGTCTTCACCACCGAAACGAGACGCGTGTACAGGAGCATGGCAGATCTGTAGGTCTGTAGATGTGTGAGCGGGCGCGCATGAGTGCAAGATTTCAGAGTGTGTATCAAGGATGTAGATTGTATATCACGAGGTAGTTGTCCACAGTTCAAGTGAGATAATCCGTCGAAGCGCTTAGAATTAGATACCCCTGCATGTCTATACCGAGTCCGTTGTATATATAAGATATAGCATGAAAGCGAATGATCGCATTCCCGACTACTCGAGCAAGATCATTATCATCGACTGCTTCCGCGTAGAATGGCAAGTTCGCAAAGTTTAGTCCTCGGCGTCGATCAGAGCGTACATGGGCGCATCGAGCTTGTCACATCCCTTGAGGAAAGGCAGGTTGACGATGAAAAGGTACTCGAGGGTGATACCGCCGGCCTTCTTGATCAGCTGGCCTGCGGCAGCGGCAGAACCGCCGGTCGCAATGAGGTCGCTGTGGGTGAGAGTTTGGTTAGTACACCAGTTCAAACAAGACATCGTGAGTGAAGGCAGGCCAAGGAACGGGGTAGGCATCAAAGTGGACGGCACTTACTCAATGACAAGACACTTCTGGCCCTTGGCAATAGCCTCAGCCTGCATCTCGAAAACGTCCGCTCCGTACTCCTTCTCATAAGTGACCTTCTCGCAAACGCCGGGCAGCTTGCCGCCCTTTCGAACGGGCACGAACGCAGCGCCCAATCTGAGAGCGATGATGGGTCCCAAGAGGAATCCACGGGCGTCGAGGCCGACGATGACGTCTGGGGGGTTGTCGTGGTGCGTCACGAGAATGTGGTGCGTCAGGTGCGTTATGAGCGTCTCGAAAGCAAGGGGGTCGCGGAGGAGGGGGAAGATGTCCAGGAAGGTGATGCCCTGTTCGGGTGCACGTCAACGATCAATCGTCAGCAATTATTCAATGTACGAGTAGTAAGAAACGACATTAGGGGGTAAGGAGGGTAGCTCAGCTGAGCGCTGCTGATACAGCTAGCGCTTCTAGCTTGTGAAGATCGAAGTGGGCACGGAGGAGATAACGCCTGATACCAAGGTATCATATGTTCGCACTTACCTTCTGGGGGAAATCGGGGTGAGCACCGAGCTTGGAGCGGAGGTAGGCGACGTCGGACATGGTGAGTAGTACGATGGGCGAGATTGAGATATGGAAGGTGGAAACACAAAAGTCCAGATATACAGATAAAGCTGAAATGAAATAGATAAACAGCTCAACAGCACGTTTTAAGTGACAGACAAATTTCCAAATGTTTCCGTCGGATAACGCCCTGGCATCTCGCTTACACCCTCTCACCCAGAACAGCAAGTCAAATCCCGATCTAGACGGAGGTCGGTACTCGAGCTCCTTGATGCTGTAAACGAACATAGCAGGAATGAGGTGTATGTGTCATGCGTACTGTCGTTTGCTACGACCAATGGCGAGAAGCAGATGCGCATGCATCGCCCAAATGTAATTGTCTGATGTGTGCAATGACCTTCTGGTGGTCTATCGTCATCACTATGATTATGATAATCGTTTCTTCCCCAGATGCCTCTCCAGCTCTGCCCTGATGTGCTCCAACACCTGCCGTGTGGCGATCTTGGACAGCTCCATCGCGTCTGAGAACTACGAGAGATGATGCTGCGTTAGTAACAGATTGACAAAGCGGATATCTGCTCAACTCACCTCTCGTCGAGTGAACTCCCCTTCGCTCTCGACCCAGACCAACTCCGCTTCCTTCTCTTCTGCTGATCCATCAACGTCCATGCCTCCCGCTTGCGGCTTATCTGCCAAACTGATCCCAGCTCCGAAAGCCCACGCGAAGCCGAACCGAGATTTCGCTGCTCGTTCTTCCTCCGCACCGGGATCTAACACCAGCCCTTTTCCTGCGCCTAGATCAGCTATGGCCACTGCCAAAGGCAGAGCTCTGGCGGGTATTGAGCCCGCATCAAGGAGCGAGAGGGTGGAAGCGTTGATAGCCGTAGCGCGAGAAGCGAGGTATGTTCCTGTCAGAGGCGCGCCAGAGGTCGATGCTGCTAATCGAGCGATCTCGTATTCGTCCACTTCCACATCCGCGTCCGCGTCAGATGTGGACGCTGGCCATGTATGTTGAGTCGAAGAGGGCTCGTCGGACGGGATAGTGGGATACACGGAAGATGATGATGTGGCGGAAGAAGGTAGAGGTGAGAGGGACTGCACGACGAGCTGAACGAGGGATCGAGGATGTGCCGAGAGCGAGAGGAGGGGAGGAAATATCGTCTCGAGCGATGTCACCAGTGCGCGCGAAGGAGTGGCTACGCGCAGTTGTAGAGTCAACGTATATTCTCTTGAAATTGATGAGAGTGATGAGCAGTCACTAACCTCCAATGCCTTCGAGAGGACGGTGAGTCACTTCGAAGGTCGCTTTATCGGGCATTTCCTCCCGGAGACGAACTTCGATCGGGCCAGTGAACGATGCTAGAGCAATTTCGGCGCCTAAGTAGATACGTCAGTCTCGTGATCATGCAGCAATCTAGGCAGTATGAATATCTAGCAGCGACTGTGACTGTTCCTCCAAGGTCACAGACATGACTACTCGATAGGAACAAGCCAATATCCATCACACTCACCAAAAGCAAACCGACCAGACCCATCTGCCCGATCGAGCTCGCCCACGGAAACGTGCAGTGGTCTCAGCTCGTTGCTCTGTCGCCCATCAGGTCGTCTACTAGGGCCAGCGGAGGACATTGTTGCCGTGATTTAGTATGTGTGTTTAGGTGCTTTCAGTCGTAAGCTGCGCTTTAAGATTCGCTCTTGTAGCTGTAGCTGTAGCTGTACGATGAATTCTGAAATCTGAAATCTAGGTGGTCTAGCTTACCAGCTTTATTTGCTGCACTCATTTACTCGGCGTGGTGCCCCGTGCAAATCATAAAGCTATTTCTGGAAAAGCAGGACGTCATCATTCTCCATCTCGCTATATATAACAAAACAGCTGTTGCTTGCGCGTGTTGCTGCACTGGACAGAACCGCGCAGTCGCATCCTCAAGCCGCACCTTCGAGTCAAAGGCATTCCATCATCCACCATCCTTCACTTACTACCAACATCGTCAATACCCCCATTACTGCCGCCGCCAACAACATGTCGTCCGAAGCTTCCAAGGTCGCATCCACCGGTCCCGTCCCGGAGGAACTGGGCGGGTCCCTCGAGGACTCCTTGGACCACATCGTGTCCAACTCCCAGGCTCACTCGGGTTCCAGAAAGGATCAGCTCGCGCGTGAGTCTCTAAGCCCATTCGCCTATAGAGAGTGGAGTCGTGCTTGCTGACGAGCTACTCTGCGCGCCGCAGCAAGCGAGGTTCGCTCAGATGCCGTTCATTCTCATGGCGAGAAATCGAAGAAGTGGATCTCCCGCTTCTTCCCCTCTGAGACTACCGTGGACAAGGTATGCCCGTGCTGTTCCAGATCTTCCGATTCGTCCTGCTTGATTAACTCTGACTGTGCGCTCTCTCAGCTCTTCTCCTTCGAGCATATGGGTGAGTTCAGCTGCGGAAGTCTTCGTATACGAGAAGATGCTTGACGCTGAGCTTTCTGCTTTCTAGGCAACTACGTGATTGATCGTGAGACGGGACGCAAGATCTTCGAGACTATGCCTATTTGTGAGCTTTTTCAGATGTGGTTTGATACCGTTGCACAAGCTGACATCGATATCAGACGTCCGGGTCGGAATGCACTTACTCTTCGTCTCTGGCGTGCGTCGTGGATTCCCAACCTATATCGGATGAGGTACGAACTCTGACTTGACTTTTCCTGCAGTCCACGTACATGTCTTACTCGTCGGTGGAGAAACTGCTCGAAGCGAAATCTGTCAAGCGTGAGTGATATGCTAGGACGACTGTGAGAGAGCAGTGAATAACGCCGAGGCCCTACGCAGAGGGCGAGCTGTACGACCAGACCGGGCCGGACGTCAAGGAACACATCCAGTCGTTCATTGACACGTACGAGCTGCCTCTTGATGAGCTGCTCATAAAGGACCTGGACCAGTACCCTGTATGTTGCTTCAAGATCTAGCCTCCCTCAAACTACCAAATCACGCACTTACGCCATCACAGACATTCAACTCGTTCTTCTCTCGAAGATTGGTACCTACCGCTCGACCCATCACTTCGCCCAACGATCCCACCGTTGCGGTCTCACCAGCAGACTGCCGCATGACAGCCTTCCAGACTGTTGATCAGGCAAAGCAATTCTGGTGAGTGTGCAGCCATAATCACCATTATGTAGAACACGATTGATCGTTGCCAATTACTAGGATCAAGGGCAAGCAGTTCACGATCCCCAACCTCCTCGTGGGAACGGATACCAACGATACTACTTTCAAGGAGATCCAGGACGACACTTCGGCTGCACTGGCAATCGCCCGTCTCGCCCCGCAAGACTACCATAGGTTCCATGCGCCAGTCGACGGCGTCGTAGGGGAGATCAAAGACATTCACGGTGAGTAGACAATCAGTACCGCTTAGATGATATGCTGACCCTGTCGATCTTAGGCGAGCTGTACAGTAAGTATACTACTATATTCCGAGTATGCCGAGACGACACAGCTAACCTAAAATCACAGCTGTCAACCCTCAAGCTATCAATGAAGGTCAGCTATTGAGTCATGCATGTTTTGGGACGACAGCTGATGCCTGACTTCGCTCAGATCTCAACGTCTTCACGCTCAACAAGCGATCGGTAATGCTCATCCACGCAAACTTCGGACCAGGCAGAGAGAGCGTCCCCATAGCATTCGTCGCCGTAGGCGGTGAGTCCTCATTACTCTCTCATTGACCGAGGCTCCCAAAGTCTGATCTCTTGCATTCCATCGTAGCGATGCTCGTCGGGTCTATTGGATGGTCCAAGAAACCCGGCGACAAAATTGTCAAAGGGGAAGAGCTGGGTTGGTTCCAATATGGCGGATCGACGACGATCGTTGTATTCCCCTCGAAATCAGGTGTGGTGTTCGACAAGGACCTCGTGGAGAACTCTGGGCACGGTATGGAGACGCTCGTCAGGGTCGGACAGGAGATCGGTAAAGTGTCTCCGGCCTAGGTCGGATAGAGCGTAGAGCGTAGACGGAAGTCGTTAGAGCGGAATTGTATCGTTTTATGTCAAGCAGTGTATCAGGCAGAATTATCCAACGAGGCTGTCAAGTGCTGACTAGGTCTGTGTATGGTGGTCGGCGGCTCAGCATCAGTTGCGAGCAGCTGCAACGTCTGATTGTCAACTTCTGTCAGCCCCTTGCTCTGTCGAGAATTGGCTAGGTATCAAGAAGTTTGACATGACACTACGATCGATTGCAGTGGGTATACAGATACAACATCTAAACGGAAAAGTCCTGTGATGCGAGGATCGCAAGTCAGCATCTTCCAAGGAGGTCGGCATTCAGATACGAGGATGAGGACTAACCTATAATTGAAGTGTGCCAACGAGGAACTACGCCTTGCCCTTGCCCTTGCCTTTACCTTTCCCGCCGTCCTTCCCTGCACCACTACGATCAAAAATATCAGCTAATCTCCAAAACACTTGGTCCTCGGCCGAGAAGCCAGACCCGATAAGAGGTATAGGAGTTTGAACGCACGCCTCGACGTCGCCCACGTTTCGCATTATGCTCAATTTGCCCGCTTGCGCAGCGTTGACCATCTGTCTCTCGATGTTCGCGTTGATCTTGGTTGACAGGGACTATAGAGACACGGAGCAGAATGAGTCAGTGCCTCTCTTACTTTCACTATGTCGTTGCTGGATGGCTGTGGGACTGTATATGGATGTGGAGATAGCAGCGGGTCGAGATGATTGCGTTCCATAGAGGAGAAGAGCGTCAAGACGATCCTTGCACGCCGTCTTCCGATCCTATCTCCACTCGATCTTGACATCCAGCCTAATGGCAATGACCCCGAATGTCCTTCGATATTCATGAACATATACACACCTTCTTGTGCTGTCTCTCCGCAACGAGCTGCTTGGCCTTGGGCGCAACGTTCATTCTACCAGGTCTCGTCATACCGCCGTTCTTCCTTGCCGCGCCACCAGATTTGGTCTTGCCCCCTTGGGTCTTGAGCGACTTGTTCGTGCCTTGTGCCATTGCGTCTAGTGTATCAGGTGAGGTGAGATGCGTGTTTAGAAGAGAGATAGAGTGGTGGAAGAGGGATAGTATTTTCAAAATATGAAGACTTTGCGCTCGCACACAAATTTAGTTTCCGTCGGAAACCGCCGCTTAACTCTGAGCTCGACACGTAACTGATCAGAACAAAAGAGAGCATCATTCCTCTTTGTTCTCCGCATCTCGTCCTCTTCCGTCATCCAATACAAGGAGACTCATTGCAAAATGACAAACGCATTGGTGTCCGCCCTCGATGGGCTGATACAGCGTCTGGCCAGTCTGGCCGATACGCCCAAAATCAACTATAGTCTCTTCGTCGTGGCGTCTACGTGGTTGCAGACGGGTTTCGAAGCGTGGATCTTGTGCGTGCGCCCCCTTACTTTCTCCTTTCCTGCGTCCGAGTATCGTAGCCTCTCTCTCTCGCAATCGTCTGTCATCGGGTCACATTAGCTGACCATGTGTTGATATACAGCCGCCGCCAGCTCCCATGTTATGATCGTCCGAGCCCGCCGCCCGCCTTGAAAGACCATATCCCCAAAGACACGTTCACCAAAGCTCAATCATACAGTCGAGACAAGACGAGGTACTCGCTCGTCAAGCTCGTATTCGACCAGCTGCTTGGCTGGGGCATTATCAAAGCTGGAGCCTATGCTGGATTATGGAACGCTACGGGACGATTGATGGGTACCCTCGGCTTGGCTCCTACTCGAGTGGTAAGTACCCTTCCTTTCTTCGATAATCTCCAGCGGAGTGATGAAGAGCTGACTGAGTCTCCTCGATAGATCACCCACTCGCTACTATGGGTCAGCGCCTTGACGCTCGCGACGGCTATCCCTTCTCTCCCTTGGTCATACTATCACACTTTCGTCATCGAATCGCGACACGGCTTCAACAAATCCACCAAGGCCCTTTGGGTCGTCGATCAACTCAAAATGTACGCTCTCGCCGCAATCATCGGTCTGCCCGTCCTCGCGGGTTTGTTGAAGATCATCGAAGTGTTCGGGCGATCATTTGTGCCGTATCTCATGCTGTTTTTGTGAGTGCTTCTGACCAAATCATCACTCCTAGGCATACTGGACGGACTATGCTGACGTATACATCCACAGGCTCACCATACAATTGTCCATGCAAATCGTCTACCCGCTTTTCAGTGAGCTTGTGCACTGACTACTCCTCCTGCGGCGAGCATGCTGACACAAATCGCAGTTCAACCGCTGTTTAACAAGCTCGAGCCGCTGCCTCAAGGCGAACTCCGCACGAAGGTGGAGGAACTTGCCAGCCAGCTTGGCTTCCCTCTCAAACACCTCTACGTGATCGACGGAAGCAAGCGTAGCTCCCACTCGAACGCGTGAGCTGGATTGCCATAATGGTTCAGCCATCAGCTAACTGTCTTTCGTCCAGCTATTTCTACGGGTTGCCGTGGTCAAAGCATATCGTCATTTATGACACCCTCATCAAGGAAAGCACCACGGACGAGGTCGTCGCTGTTTTGGGTAGGTGCTGATCGCTGTGCTGCATGACAAGGATCAATCTGACACTTTTGGCAGGTCACGAGCTTGGACACTGGTATTACGGTCAGTCACGCCAAATGCATAGGCCCTACAAGTCAGCTGACAGCTGTGTCAGCCCACCCTACCAAGTTACTCCTGGTCACTCAGCTCCACCTCCTGCTCACCCTTACCATCTTCTCGATCTTCATCAACAACCGCTCCCTCTACTCGTCATTCGGATTCGACCCTTCCTTGGCCACCAGCTCTCCTCAGCCCATCTGCATCGGTTTCATCCTGTTCCAGCTCATCTTAGAGCCCACTGATGCGTTTGTCAAGTTCCTCTTGAACGCGGAGACCAGACGAATGGAGTACCAGGCGGGTAAGTCCAATTATCCCCTTGGTGCTGTTTGGCTCTTGCTAACTGTCTTTGGACGACGTAGATGAATTCGCCGTTCAGCTCGACAAGAAGGACGACCTCGCCTCAGCATTGATCAAATTGCACATCACCAATCTGTCATCGCCCCACAGCGACTGGTTGTATTCGATGTACCACCACTCTCACCCTACGCTGCCCGAACGACTCGGTGCGCTCGACTCGTACAAGGGTGAGAAGAGGTTGAAGCTGAAGGGTGTGGAGGGGAAGAAGGATCTGTAGGGAGATTCGAAAAGCAATGTAGCGGGCAGTGTGAGTAACGTATGGCCGCGAAGTCATTGCCAAGCATCTATGCATCTATGCGTCTATCGATCTATGCGATTATGCTTGCGCTTGCGTGTCTGCCTACTGGCTAGACTGACTTTCGACGTCGTGCTCAGACCTCTCGCTATCGCTAAATTCGAGCGCTGTTTTGACCCGAGTGGAAGTACTATATTGCCTTCTCCAGAACCAGATCCCTGCGCTTGCTCTGTCCAACGAAGAAATAGTGTTCGCCGCACTCTGCGAACCCCATCTTCTCGTAAAAGCGCTTAGCTCGTAGATTATCCTCCCAGACGCCTAACCACAACGAGGCGTAGCCGGCCTGCCGACCGTATGCCTCCGCGGCGGAGATAAGTTGTGCGCCGAGACCTGTGCCGTGCGCTGCGGAGTCGACGTAGAGTCTCTGCAGCTCCAGGGGGTTTGGAAGGGTGAGGAAGGGTTCGTGGGAGTTTTGGACTAGTTGCACTACGCCCAGTATCTGGTCGGTCGTTGACGTTGACGCTGAGGATGAGGATGAAGCGGGCGAGGTAGCGACGAGAAAGACGTTGTTGGCATTCGCAAAATCCTTCTCTATCCCGCCGACTGAGAGCTTTGTGGCCAAGTACGTCTCGAGATCAGAGGGGGAGACAGAGTATCCGAAATGCTGCGCCCAAGTTGAACCGATCAATTGCGAGATTGCCGCTGCGTCTTCGATTGTGCCGGGGCGTAGAGGGATGCTGGCTTTTGGTCTGGCCGACGAAGATGTCGATGGCTCGTTGGTGGTCGCCATGCTGCTGGGTGTCGGTTCTTTCGATCGTATTGAGCTATGTCTGCTTTGATTATGCGTAGTGCAATTCTTGTAAATGTTGGTTATCCACCAATATCACTCTGACGCGACAGGTGTTCGAGTCAATAGCCGCCCAAGTCGGCAGATAATATCTTCGGACCTGAGCGACAGGCGTCACATGGATTCGCCGGTCAAACCGCATTGGTCGTTATGACTAATCTGACTCTCAAGGCCAGCATACCCCAATGCATGATACCGCCGGAACAGACTGTCATGACTGCTCCAGTCGGGATACTACCATCGACCAAAACGGCTTCGAAGTTGAGGCGGCGGATAGCAAAAAAATCAATCCCATGTGGGGGTCGAACCCACGACCTCACCCTTATCCTGTTACGATGAATAGGAAGGGTATATCATAGCCACTAGACGAATGGGACACGCGATTTGTGCAAAGTCGTCGGTTTGCATCAATTATAAACATTCCAGCATTCTCTCGACGATGTCTTGCTGAATACTGTTGTTGATAGTACTTCACAGCTGATATCCCTCTTCAAGTGTACGACTCACTTTTCGTCTACTTACTCAACATGCTCTACTATGATGATAGAGCTGTTCATACAGGCAGATTTATGAGCAAAATTATGCTGAGCAAGTTCCGACCAGCTCATACTTACAAGTAAAGAAAGAGTCGAGCCCTCGCCAGCCGGTTAGGAAGACATAGCCGAGGCTCCACTCAATTTGGTAAGCAGGTACAGTACAGGTATGACCAGGTCACGCGCTCACTGCTCTAAATTTCGGTGTAATGCGATCCGGAGTATTACTCGGCTCTGCCCTCGGCTTGGGCAGCTGACTTTGCCCAGCAGCGGCATGGACGAGAAGACGTTGCGCACGCCAATGACCGAGAAAGAGCTACGGATTCCTTCTTCTCACTTCTCTCTCTTTCATCAACGGCTTCTACTTATATCTACCGTCTTACTTCACCGCTCTTCATTTCCCCCGCTCACAGTGGTTTAAGCCCTACAACCTTGAGCTGGGAGGTGAGAATCAAGGAGCCCGAGCCTCAACTCCCAAAGCTACACGAGCACAAGAGCACAAGAGCACAAGAGTGTAAAACCACAAGATGGACCATAACGAAAAGGTCGTCACGACCCACCATCAGCACCATCGGGACTTGCGCCCAGACGCGTCCCGCACTTCGCTCGACTCGCATCGCTATGTCGCCAATACCCCCGATGCCAAGATGCCAGATACGATGCCCAACCACTCGGCAGCGGCCGCGGAGCAGATCGCAGCTATGACGAGGGAGGAGTACGCTCTGGCCGAGAAGAGGTTGTTGAGGAAGATGGATCGCAATCTGATTCCTTGGATGACGTGCGTATACTACCTTGGCGTGCTGGACAGCCAAATGATCTGACACTGATCTTCATCCGACTGACTCATAGGTTGCTGTACCTTGTATGTGTTGAGCGGTGACGGCTGCAGATGTCACGGTGCTAATAGTACATATAGCTTAGTTTCATCGACCGAGTCAACGTCGGAGCAGCCAAACTGGTCGGTGAGTGGCGCATCATCAACTTGCACATACTTTACTGACCCAATTCTACAGGCCTAACGACGCAACTGCACCTTACATCGCTACAGTATTCCAACGCGTCGATGAGTGAGTGGTCACGCATGCACGACTAGTCACCAACTCACTTGACCCACTCGCCAGTCTTCTTCGTCAGCTATGTCGCCTTTGAAGTCCCATCCAATCTAGTTCTCAGAAAGCTCCGACCATCCCGCTGGATCCCTGCTACGATGGTGAGCGTTTGTGTACGCAGTGCAACGTTCGTCTAACAAAACGGCGTAGATATGCTGGGCCATCGTACAGACCATGAGTAAGCTGCACTGGCCTTCGCAATTCTTCGTAAGGACACTCAAGTCAGTACTGACTGACACTATCAATCAGTGGGTCTCGTGACGAACTATCACCAGCTGCTTGCGTTACGCTTCATTCTCGGTTTATTCGAAAGTGGCCTTTTCCCAGGTCTCAATTTCTACCTGACCGGATGGTATCGCCGCGACGAGATCAATCGGCGTGCGGCATTCTTCTTCGGCGGAGCCGTGCTGGCTGGTGCATTCGGCGGAATCTTCGGCTGTGAGTGCGCCGTCGCCGAGCCTGTTGAGTGGGACTAACAGATCGTGGTCAGACGCTCTTAGTAAGATGAAAGGTGTTGGCGGAAAAGAAGGCTGGTCATGGATTGTGAGTCGTGCCACGCTCAGATTTCGTCATGCTGTCATGCTGACTGATATGATATGATGTCAGTTCATCATCGAGGGGCTCATCACCCTCATCGCCGCCGTAGCATCCTTCTGGATGATCCACGACTGGCCCGACAAGGCAAGGTTCCTTACTCCGCTAGAGCGGGAACTGGTCCTCGTGCGCCTGAAACAGGAGCAGGGTCTTGCTTCTGAAGGCAAGCTGAACTCCAGGGTCGTCATGCGTGCACTGAAGGATTGGAAGGTGAGCAGTCAGGTGACCCAAGTATGGTCACGCAGAAAGCTAATAGCTGCTGAAGACGTACGTCTTTATGCTCATGTATATCGGTGCAGCGGAACCCCTGTACTCGTGAGTTCGCAGTACTCTTATTTCTAACGGATCAAGTAGCTAAACATCACTCTGTAGTGGCTCGTAAGTCGGCAGAAGCAGATCGGGCGGCAGACACTCACCCACTACAGCCTGTTTACGCCCACGATCATCTCGTATTTGGGCAAGTTCTCCACGTCGCAATCTCTTCTGCTTAGCACGCCTCGTAAGTGATACATTATCGACCCTCACGAATGTTCATTCATCCTGACAGAACACAGCCTACGTACTCATGTTCTTCACGACGATGATCACGGCCTGGTTGAGCGACAAGTATCGCCGTCGTGGCTTTTTCCTTATGGGATGGTGAGTGCTATTTGTTGAGGTCATGGAACCGTCTGACGAAGTCGTTTCAGGTCGCTGGTCGGTGCCACTGGGTATTTGATGCTTCTTACGATCCCAATCCGCTATCCCGTGAGTAGCGTTGGTGGTCATTAGCCTGGCCAGACGCTGAGCTGTGATGCAAAAGGGCGCTTTGTATTTCGCCGTCTTTGTTTCTTCCGCCGCTGTTGGCCCTCTGATCGCAACAACCATCTCGTGGACAGGTAATACCTTTGGTAATCACTGTGAGTGCACGTCAGTGGAATCAGAAGAATATAATGGTTGACCAGTGTCGCGTCACAGACAAGAAAGCCGTTTCGATGGGCCTAGTCTTCTCATGCGGTAACTCGGGCGGCATAGTATCCTCACAGGCATACAGGAACAAGGACGCGCCCCGATTCTTACCCGGACATGGAACAGCATTAGCATTCTGCCTATTGAACTTCACCATGGCCATCATCCTGTATCTTGGTGTGAAGAGGGAGAATCGACGTAGGGATGAACTGTACGGACCTCCGCCACATGAAGATGAGGTGCAGGAGTACGAGGACCCGGAATATCAGCGGAGGTGGGGCCTGCAAGGGATGAGCCGTCAGGATATAGTGGAGCTGGGCGACGATCATCCTGCTTTCAGGTATATCCTGTAATATGCCGCGTGGGTCAAAGTGTATTAGCGTGTGGAGGTGAAAGGGTTGGGAGTGTTTGATATGCAGGGGGAAGGCCGTAGCTGCTGAAGTTTGGAAAGGCGAGAGCGGACATCGATATCCGGTAGGAAATCATTCGGACTGGGCGTGAGCGCGAAAAGTATCAATTGAAGTACTGGGGCCAATCATCATAATTCGTTCGGAAATGTATCTCCCATATGGCGGACTCGTCCGGATCAGCGTGCTAGAGCACACAGGAAGCACCGCTTCTTCCAACATCAAGTGGTCTAGGAGTGGAGACGAAGGCGAGCAGGGTGAACTGCACGTTCGTTCTGCCACAATGACAGCTTGCAGCTTGCGTCTTACAGCTGAAATGCCACGTCAAGCGGCGGTCACGTGCTAATTGGTTCTTTGCACGCTTACTCGAAACTGAGTTCTTCCACATCTCATGAATAGTTGGATTTAGTATCATCTATCTTTCTACCTTTCACCTCTTATTTCTGCATCGAC
Source organism: Cryptococcus sp. GC_Crypt_5 (assembly GCA_026538355.1). Taxonomy (NCBI): domain Eukaryota; kingdom Fungi; phylum Basidiomycota; class Tremellomycetes; order Tremellales; family Cryptococcaceae; genus Cryptococcus; species Cryptococcus sp. GC_Crypt_5. The sequence continues at coordinate 55,497 of JALPBZ010000051.1, forward strand.
ACTTCACTTATACTCTACCATACCCCGCCAGCTTCAGACATGCACGGCATACCTCAATCCCTCAGCCACTTACATACCCACATTCTCACGATTTCGCGTCCTCCAAGCTTCAAGCATACTAATACATCACACCCCATCCTCCTCCTACCATGCGCATTTGCCTAGTGTCTCCCTATTATTCTCTACGGGAGTCACTTACTAGCCGCAATGGAATAGAAACGCTTTAGGTCTAGACAACCTGTGTTTCCGGCGTCTTCCTCTTTCTTCACTCTCGAGTACGAAAGTATTCTTGAGTGCGGGGGAGGAACGCAGGCGCCGGAAGCCGGCGTTGCGCCGTCCACCCTTGATACCTTTTTCTATCGTGGGGCATCGAGGACTAAATGGCGCTGATACTCTTCCATATCCCCGTATCCCACTTGTACTATGTAGTTGGTCTTGACACTATATGCCCATGTATGCTCGTATCGAATATATTCAGCAGCTGTCAAATCTTCACTCATAGACCCGTCAACTCTGACTTCCTCACTGCAAATGCATTCTCGCGCGGTATCGCTGCATGCAATTATAAGCTACTAGCAGACCCAAGTAACAACTCGTCACGGCAGAGCGTGTATTGCGCTCCGCCGCACTCCCCTATATGGCATTACAACTTTTCACCTCATTATTTACAGCCCAGGCTCTTTAGCCATTTGGACCCCTTCGACTCCTTCAACTCGGCCCGAGGCGGTATCGCTCTCACGACCAGCTACCACCCTTCCTTTCCTCCTTTCCAATGCACCTAGTCCAACACCGACTCCACGATGCCAGATGGATTGCTCGTCCGCGGAGCCCAAGAGCGCCACCATGGTTTCCTCGAACCACTCTGCCTTCTTGATATAGTGAACAACGACTGTCCCCCCTCTTTCGTCCCAGTCACCCAAATACCGCTCTGCTCTCGACGGGCGGGTTTCCATCGCACGCGAGATCTTCCCTCGCATAGACTTGCTGCGACTGTACGTCGGATCCGTCGTCATCCCGCGATCATGTCGAAGACGACTGAGCGCCGAGCCCTCCACAAGCGCCTCGACTTGCTCGACAGCGGACATGGTATCGGATGGGGGACGATACGTCGTGCCAAACTTCGAGACAGTCGAATACGCGCTCGCAGCGGAGCCACCTCGCATGTTCAGCGCACTAGGCGAGAGACCTGTCCGGTTCTCCGCGCGTACTTCTTCCACTGCCGAGGGGTAGAGGAATCCGTGCGAATAACTGCATTACCTGTCAGCATGATTCATCAATCCGTCACATTCTACTCACACTGTGCCAGCTTTAGGATGGTCGTAGATCCAGCACCGCTCGGTCGCCCAGACGATCTTTTCTCGTTCGGGATGCATATTCATCCACTTGGCCACAAGCTTGTCTTCCTTGCCTCGCTTCATCGTGCGAAGAGCCGGAGACGCGCCGATGTACTGCACCAAGTCGAACGAAAGAGCATAGCATTCACCAGCCATGAACGTGTTTTTGACGAGGTCTAAAACTGGATCAGCCTGGGCCAGTATATTAAGCATGGCGTTACTCACAACCCCAGAAAGCCTTGCTCCGCGGAATGACCCGCAGCCTCTTTTCCAGTTCACCAAGCATGATGAAAGAATCCTCGTCTGCCTTGACAACATATGCCGGAGGTTTCTCTCCTCGCCAGATCGGAGTGTTGGCGCTGGAAGCCCCATTGCCATTCTCGTCAAGTCGGGGGTGAGTGGGGTACTCCCAGTCTGGCACTGTCGCGTTTGCTGCCGCCCATGAGAAGAACGCGTGTGTTTTGCCGCTGTTCATGTTTTCGGGCATGTCGAGGAGGAGTATATCGTTGAAAGCTGTGACGAAGTGTTAGGTCAAGGTCCTTGCACAACATAAAGCACGACTTACCCTCCATCTCCAGCTGGACAGCCTTTTCGAAGCGCTTCCTTGGCCGACCCATAACAAATCTGATTCTGATACCCTCCGTGCCATCTCGTCTACTCCGCCAATGACTAGCATAACTCTGCCTGATCATATTTCGCCTCTCCACGCCGGCGTCGGTGGTGAAAACGCCAACCAGGATACCGACGGGTTCCAAGGCTTCGTCCAGCTCCTGCATGTCCATTTCGGGGGAGAAGGGCGGCGCGTCGAGCGGATGATATGGCCATGCGGCATGGGCCGGTGTGAGCGGTCGTAATGCGAGGGCTTTAGCGGAAGAGGGGGCGAAAGAGTTAACGGGGAGGGGGTTAATGTCGCCGTATGGCGTATATCCGGGATCGTTTTCGGATTCGGTGTCGATATAGGAAGGTGGGAGCGAAGGATCTTGCAGCGAGTATAATGTTGGCTCAGAAGACGTGCAATACTGGCGCCAAGGGAGGGGTTCTTTATCAGGATTAAGGATGTGTTTGAGTGTGAAGGTCATTACGACCGCAAAAGCAGCCAGTGAGAAAATGAAAAGCAGCTGAGATGGTTGTCAGCTACGATCACATAGATAAATCGCTCGCACTCACGATACTCCAAGGGCTTGTCGGGACAAAAAGCATTGCCCTTGCAATCCTCCTCGATCCAAGCACTGTCTGAGCTCCTTTTCGCTTGCCGCTAGGCCCGCTCATCAACCGTTCCCGCTCCCTATTCCGCTGCTTCGCTGTCATGACCCTTTTCGGCGTCACGTCTGCACCTAAGCCTAGGGAATTTCTCATTGTGGACCAAAGCCAGCTCCACCGTTTTGTTCCCGGCGCGGCGAATATGTTTGCCGCTGAGCTGATGCTGACAAGTCGCGGGGCAGTCGATCTGCTGGTGGAGGGTTTCGAAGAGACAGGAGACTTGCCGCGAGGTGTTCGAGGCCACCATGACGAGCGATGATGATGCCGTGCGATTCCAAATGAAGGACCATCCTCATCGTCCGCTGAGCTGCGGCTGTCTGAACGATTTCCTCCCCAGCCAAAACGGGAGCTCGAGGTAGATATGGAGGTGCGAGGACTCGAGCTCGAGCCGCCTGCTAAGGGTGCGGAGGAGTTGTACTCTGCTGCGAGGTCCTGGATTGAGTGGTAAGGAGAGTGATAAGGGGTAGGACCACGAGATGCTGGTGGTGATCCAAGAGGAGTCGGGGGGAGAGAAAGGGGCAGAATATTGTTAGGATCTTGAGCGAGGGGTTGAAGGGTGTGGCTGGTCGAAGTGGGAGGTTGGGAAGATGAGGCGTATGCAGAGTCGCCCCATAATGCAGCTGAAGCGGGGGTCATACTGATCCCCGGTAGGCGCTCCGAAGTGGACGGCTCGCCATTTTTTGTCGGACCAGCCATTCTCCAATCTTGGTACGCAGATGGAGCTTTTCTGACCGCCCTCTTCCTCTCGTGATCCTTCCACGGCTCACCCTCGCTCACAGAGTCGTCCCGCTCGTCGTCGCTTTTCGACTCTTTGCTTAAACCCTGTTGCGGCACAGCGAGTCGGTTACCTGTGATCCAGCCTAGAGCGGAAGAGCTGGTCACTGTCGTAGGCGACAGCTTAGTCTTTGAGCTGGAGGCTGATGCTTTTGGTGTAGAGTGATTGGTGGAAAGAGATTGCCGCCGACGCGTGATGCCTGTGTGTCCTACGTCTGGGACAGGCGGAGGAGGCGACAATTGTGCTTGGGAGGCGAGAGGGTAGGTTTTCGGCTCGTCTATTGTTGGTGAAAGGACAGCATGAGAATGTTGTCGGAGGGTGGGCGAAGTGATGAGGGTTTGTGCGGCGTGAGGGACTGATGGAGACGGTGCTGGGTGGGCGAATGAGGATGAGGCTATGCTTGAACCGTGAGAAAAGTTGCCACCATTGCCATCACCGCCACTGCTTGTACCCTGCGTAGTCGTGATTGTAATTGCGGCCGGGGCTGAGAGGTCGTCACGTAGACTAGGTATTGTGTTTTCGTGATGATGGTTGTTGTTGTTGACAGTTCTAGTATCAATGGGTGCTGAAGGAGCTAGCGGCGAAAGAGTGTTTGATGCAACGAAGCCGTGTGTATATGCTTTGTGTCGCGGTCGAGGGTGAGAGTGATCAGAGCTGGAGACATGCAAGGACATGTCGACTCTGACACCACTGCTCTATAAAGAGTCTGCAACAGCAAGACTGCAAGAGTACAGGGGAAAAAAAGGGGGTATAGAATCCCGAACTAGCTTGCTCGTCGTAACCATGCGCTTGGCTGTTTGCTATTTTGTATTTTGTTTTGCTGCCGTGGTGTTGTAGCTATTGCTGGTACTGAGGCGGTACAGTACGTACGCTTCTCGAAATAGGTTCTCTGGGTATTACGGTTGTTATCGTACTTTAGTCGTGACTGACACTAAGTGAATAGTGACTAAAGGCGGGTGCGGATGCGGATGGAATAGAGGTGATCGTAAACGAGTGACTAGTAGCGTGATTCCAATAACACAAAGGGTGAAAAAAGGAGGGTCGGCCCGAGTACCGCTGTTGCTTTGGCTGTTGCTGTTGCGGATGCCGTTGCGGTTGTCGTTATCACGCTGGTATTTTCTTCGATGTGCTTCGTCGAGAGATCTTCTGTTCTGTGTGTTCTGTCCTAGTATGAATCGCTAGGTCGCCATGCGAACGGTGTGATAGGGAGACCCAGTGCTAATGAGCTAATGTTGTTGTATGAGGGTGTGAGGGTATGAGGAAGCGGGGCAGCCCATAGCCCAGCGAGACGCAAAATGACCCGGGCGCAGCACGTTTTTGCGACCAATGCTGCAACGCTTTTCCTTTCCTTTGAGCGTGTGTGTCTGGACAAAGGCGAGGGAGGAAAAAGGACAGGGTAACGAGATCAAAGGGAAAATGAGAGAAAGGTAGGGAAAGGGTTTGTTTACTAGATCAGGATATTCATTTTGGTTGGTTGGTTTTCCTGTTCGTAATCCGTCGTTTGGTCCCGCTAATCACATTGTCCACCCTCGCTTAATTTCAATTACAATAAACTCGTGGGGAAAGGAAAGGGAAGGTTGGAAATTAGCAGAACAGCAGAACAGCAGCAGAGTCAGAGCGTCAAAGAGTAAATAAACATCGTACGTAAGTGGCGTCAAGCCAGCTGATCGTCACTCTGCTTGATCTGCACCCTGCCAGACAATGCTGGACGAATCACATGCCAGTTTCATGAATCATCCTAGCTGCACACGACATGGCATGCATGACACATATGACTTGTGAACTCGTTGTAGATGTTACAACAATGTATGTCCAGCTATCTACGTACTCTCAGCAGGTGAAGGAGCACCGGATGCACCAGATGCAGCGCCTCTGCCACGGCCACCACCCCTTCTTCGTGGACTGGCACCGCTACCATTCCCACTCCCATTACCCCTTCTCTCCCTTCCTTGATTTGGCGGTTGGAGGTGTCCGGTCGCACTGATGGATGCGGTGACTGTTGAAGACGCATTTTGACTCCCGGGACCTTTTTTGGGTAGAGGTGGGAACGACTTGGTTGGTGATGGGGACGGGGCACGGTCGACCGGCGGTTTGAATCCCTGTGGCAATATCAGTATCAGCATTATCACCTTCACCGTCGCGACGAGTGAGACGCACTAATCGATGACCCTCGGCGAAGATCTCCTCCATGACGAACTCGAACTCGCTCTCATCGAGCGATTGAGCTCGTTTATACAGTAAGAAGGCGTACTTGGCATCTTCGATAGAGTCATGCGAGGCAGTTTGTATATCCTGATGAAGCAGTTGCCAGGCCAAGAATCGCAAGGATAGTTTACGCTTGTGTCCCGGTATGGTGTATATGTGGACTGTATCCAGTACTTGGGCTGGTGGGACATGTATATCTGCGATCGCGATTGGTCAGCGGACAAGCAGTGCGGAGAAGAAGACAATACCCACTGATTGTTCGGAAGTCTTTTGACAGACCGTGACCGATAAAGATACAGCCCAAGTCGACCACTATATCGAGCGACGGGTCAGTGCCAGTCAGATTCATTTAGGTCGAAAGGGCTGCTTGGTACTTACAAAGCCTCAACTTCTTATACGCCACCTTGAGAGGTACGAGCGTATGAGGCGAATTATTAGGGTCCAGATCACCAGCTGCGATACGGTTCTCACATCAGCGTCTCTTCTGCAACGGGCGTATCAGGATATGGTGACATTCGGACTCACCCTTGATACCCGAGAATTCCGTGAGGTAGTCCACGACCGCCTCACTGGTATGGATGTAGTCATCGATAAATGGTGTTCCTTCCTTTTCGCCTTCTCCGCGCAAGACCGATACTCTCGCTAAGGACATGTGCGAAGGGCGAAGAATGGCTTTTGTCCCATCGGAGCGGAACTCCATTTCCTCCTGCACCATCAAGCATCTCGGATCAGCTCGATTCTCTAGTATGGCATTACCATGAAGCAGCAAAGTCGGTGAAGTGGTGAGGCAGAAGAAGCAGACTCACCTGCTGTAGAGCGACAAACTCAGCGTCGATCGCTATTAGCGTCCCAGGTTTGGGCAGTTCGTCATTCTCCAGAATCTTATGCTTGATCAAGTTCGTCCTCCTATTCCAGGCGATAGAGACGTCTTTGAACAGAACTGCGTGATCGAGCTGTTTCGGCAGATTCGCCAAGCTCAGGATAGACGCATTGTCGATCCGCTCAAGCATGATCACAGCGGGGACTTTCCATGTTTCTGTGAAACGGAACACCTCCGCTTCAGGGATAGGGCGGACGAGGAAGTCGTTGAACATGATCCATGACGATTCGCCCGCTTCGTCTGGAGTGACTGGTTGGGGTCGTCAGTGTATATCTTCGCAGTGATTCAATGAACGTAACGACATACTCTTGGCAAATGCGACGAGGTGCGACGGCATTTCCGGCGCTTCTTGTATCCGCACGACCATGGACTATATACTTCAATCAGCTTCATCTATGTGATTTGCCAGACCATTACTCACTCTAACCTCGTACTTGATATCTCCCTGATCGTTCACTTCCAGCTCCCCGTCGGCCTTCTCCCTGAAGCCTATGGTACGCGGCAAGAAACCATGTTCCCCTTCAGCGACCTTCCACACATCGTACACGTCCTGCGTGGACATCATCGCATTGACCGAGATGATGGGCGGTAGAGTGGTCTTGGCTGAGGCAGCGAGTATTCTGCGAGACTCCAATGGAGCGAATTGCTTGCAGTTGCTACATGTTGCTTTGGTGGTTGATTCGCGGAATATGGACGATTTCAAGATCTCGGCGAAAGAGGACGGGGTCGCCGACTGCCAAGTGTATACGGTCATCAGCATTGAAAGCGAAGCTAGAATGCAAACTCACCTTGCGCGGATATACTAGGTCCACGACATGCAGAGTTGTATCACGCGAGCTAACATGTCCACAACTCTTGCACTTGTTCGTCGTCTTCGTCTCGATGCCCAACACCTGATCAATCGCCGACGTCTTCTCTGCCAATGACAAGCCATCGACTCCGTCACGTTGCTCTTCTGAGCGAACGTTGAACGTCTCTCCTTCTACTATTGCTTCCGTGCTGAAAGTCGATAGCAGCCATCGGTTGAAATTCTGTATCAACGCCCCATACGCGGTACTCGAATTATCGTTGTCGTCCATGAGTCCAAGAGCAGATGCTGTGCTTCCGAGTCAGTACTGTGGCGGTCTGCGGGAGACGGCTGCTTCACTCACCCTGTGGAGTCGCACTGAACGCCCTGGAAAAGTTGCTAGCCTGACAATTGATCCCCCTTGCATCCTCCAGCATACGGAACAGGAATCCCGCCTCGCATAAAAGACAATGCTCCTTCTTACAATCCACGCAAATGTGTGCTTTCGCAACGGCACGTATAGGTGTGGTGTAATGGAGCGCTTGCAGGAGAGCGTTCGTGTACGAGTTCAGAATATCGGTTTCCAGGCCGCTGTATGCCGTTCGATTATAGAATCTATTCGAGACGTGATTAGTGACAGAGATCTGCCAACAAGTGACACCACCTACTCGAAGTCAAAGTCCTCAATGCCGAATTTGGAGTACTTGATCTCCACTTTGCGGTAGTATTTGGGTACTTCTCCAGCCGGAGTCTAAAAACAAATGTTAGCTACGACAATGATGACTTCAATGCGGAGCTCACCTCCTCGTCAGGCTCGGCGTCTGCGCCCGCTCGAGCCTTCTTGTCCTTCTCGCTCCTGAACCTCGGCTCGCTCTCCCTCCTATTGCTCACCAGCCCTTTCCCGGCAGTAGCAGTCTTTCCGGCTCCTGGACGAGCAGTGACGACGTATCTCTTTCCTTTCAAGTCTTTTGGCGTCGTGGCGTACCCCACGAAATCGACCATCTTCATTGACGTTAGAACCGAATTGGGGATGGGCGGAGACGGATTGAAGAAGGGTGATGTCGCTGGGGCGTAGTCGGATGGCGGTATGTTGGATAATAATGGCTCGGTGTAGTACGGCATGCCAATGAGGTTGAGCGGGCTGCGACGATGGGGGGTTTAGCCTTGATCACGAGCAAGCGTTCTGGAATGGAGACGTACGTGGAGTCCTCCCAGGCGATGACGGGGGGCGGGTCTGCGGGATCCGGCCATTCAGGCTTCACTCCTTCATATCCGTTGAATGGCGGCAGAGCCAATTGTCCATGTTCATCCAACTGTGCACCTTCCCCCACCTCATTTGTCGTCCAGAGATGCAGTTGACCGTCCGCATCCCCAAAAGCAAGGTAGTCGCCCCGAGCACTCAAGGCCATGGAGGTGACGTAAGAGTTGACGTCAAGCTGCTGGAAAGTGTTGGCTGCGCTGCTTGACCCCAGCGACATGTCTACTGTCTGGAGCATCCCTTGTTGAGAGGATATTATGACTCGTGATGGATCCGAAGGATGGAGCAGGACGAACGCCGGACCAGAGGGGAAGGAGATGGGCGGTAGAGGGCGGAATGTCCTAACGTCATACAATCGTACCAGCGGATCAGGCAGCGGGTGGCCTTGCCTACGAACGGATTCGCGCATCAGCTATCTGAAGAGCCTTGTTCGAAGCCTTGACAGCTCACATATGAGTCCAGCCCCATGTGCACACGATGTTGCCCTGCACGTCGGCGCCGCTCAGTCCACCTGTATGCGCCTGAACGGGATTGACACCTGCAGAATGCTTGAAGCCGGTCCGTGGATCAAGTATCGATATTTGACCTGACATCCCTGCTGCCAAGACCGTCCGTTGTAACGGTGCTAAGTGGACAATGGAGGATGAGTGATCTACTCGGCGGACTATCTCGCCTCTGGAGGTGTTGGCTAGTAGTAATTGGGCCGATCCTCCGGCTACGACCTCGTGCGAGTTGGTCGGGTTGGGAGACATGCTCCGTAACGAGCGGGCCGAGTCGCTGCGAGATGCGAGTTGCAAGTCGTTAGTCAACGACGAATCGATGATAGCAACGCTACTACTGACCTGACGTTCCATTTCGGTGCACCACCGCGCTTCCTCCCCCCGACGCCGCCTTCAGTCAACGTCCATACATCTCTATCCGTGACCCTGATCTGGCGGACGGCAGGACTACTTCCGGGCAAGGGCATATACGGTCCCACGGGCCTCGCGCCATGCGCGGGGAACTGCACATTTCGCGTTAATCCCACGGGCGTACAAAAGGCCGAGACGGAGCCGGAGGAGGTGCCGATCCAGATCGCGTCGGAGAATGGGTCGAGCGTTATTGATGTTGGGACAGGCTTGGCATCTTGCGATGTGGGCGGTAGGGGCAACAGGTGCAAGGGAGTGTAGGTGTGGTTCATCGTGCGCTCGTGTTTCCGCGCAGAGCCCTGTCTCCCTCCCAGCTCATCGATCTGAGTCTACTGCCGAGCTCAGAGTGAAGTAGTGGTAGCGAGCAGAACAAAGCAGAGTGAAATGCGATACATGCACGAGATGCAGTCAAGTCGAGCAAACTCGTAAATACAGGCGCGACTCGCCGAATTCCTCATTCCTCATGTTTCGCTTTCGCTTCGTGCCCGTCCCTCCACCGCTCAAGTCCATTCGGGTTGTTCACTCATGCACCAGGTCGTGCACTTGGCACATATTGCTTATTGAGACGCAGCACAGATACAAAGGTGACGCAGAACGTCTGCCTCCTCATCTATCTGACTGCATGACAGTCCAATCATTGAAGTCAGTCGATGGACGTTCAGGGCTCATCAGCTTGACGTATTGGTGTACGAGATTTTAGCCGACGGCTGTACGACTCGACTCGCACAAGAGCTACCACCTCACCGCTATGCTAGATAGCTGATCAACATCTCGTCCACAATCTCTCGTCCACATTCTCTCGTCCACTGCACCCTACTCACTTCTCGTATAGAGTGTTACGACGATCACGACGATGACAGACAAGGCGGGATACACCATACGCCCCGCCATGCTCTCCGACGCAGAAGCCATATCTACGCTTCTGCCTTTAGTGTGGGTACACACATTCGCCGACTACATCACGCCTGAAGGAATCGCGCAGGATGTCATGCCCATGTTCACGCTGGAGCGAGTGCGGGGGTACTTGTGCGATCCCAGGCATAGTTGGTTGGTGGCCGTACGATCATCTTCGCCATCCACTTCATCACCAAGCGAAGGGGTACTAGAAGACGAAGGAAATGTTCTTGGTATAGCGCAGCTCAAAGACCAAGTCTCCTTCCCTACGTCACTCCCGTCACTCTCCTCAGTACAGCGGAGCGAGGTACAGAACCCGACATACCTCGCGAGACTCTTCGTCCACCCCTCCCATCACGGTACTGGCCTCGCTCGAGCCCTCCTCCTGGAAACGGAACGCACCGCAAGGGCACTGGGCCACGATGCTCTTTGGTTAGTTGTCTTGCAGCAGAATACCAGAGGGATCAGATTCTATGATAAGTTGGGGTACGTCAAGGTTGGCGAAAAGCCGCGAAAGGAGGAATGGTTCCCTCACGTAGGCGATATAATGCTCAAGCGGCTTTCAGATGCAACCACATAGATAAGGATTGAGAGTCGCGCATTAGCCTAGAATATGTTCCACAACTTTGCGTTCATTCTTCGTGAAGCGGATATCAGTATAGACCCTTTGTCAGTAGCTTATGACGCTTTGATCTCCTGCTCGATGTCCGCCCAAACCCAAACTATGTCCGCATTACGACAAGCTCATGCAGAAACGTATGTAAAGTGATGTCGTACATGATGCCTGTATAAGAGTGAAAGAGGACCGCGGACCGCAGACGCGCTTAGGCCTGAGGGGCCTCCTTGAAAGAGATAGCCTGCTCCTCACCTACGGATAAGTCAGCATTGTTATACAGTGTATCTGCCAGAGATGGAAAGATGCAACTCACCCATAGCAGAGATGATGGTGACCATGAGGTCCTTGCCGGCCTCGAAGTCGGACTCGATCTGCTGACCGATCTCGGTGTCGGGGATCTTGACGTCGTCCTTGGAGTTACCGTCGCCGTCCATGAGGTTAAGGAAACCCTGCGCGGAGGTCAGCGTGTGTAAACTTATAGAGAGATAGAGAGAAAGGAAAGACTCGACGTACGTCCTGGATGTCGAGGAGCTGGTACTCCCGCCTGGTGACATGGGGGACGTCCATGTTGTGGGTGGAAGGGGAGATGTCCTCCATCTTCTTGCCGGTGAAGATCTGCACGAGGTTATACCACGCCAGTCAGTATTCGCAGCGTTATACTGTTGTATAGCACCCGCACGACTCACGTCAATGGCGATAAGGTGGACCTTGGCGTGACCGTGCTTGCCGGTCTTGGAGGTCGACATGTCGACGATCTTGCAGGGCCTGCCCTTGATGCAGACGTGACCGCTCTTCCTCAAGGCAGAGCACTGCATGCTGTATAGGCGGGCTTGGTCAGTCCTCGTCCCAAGCTGAGAATGGTACAGGTATGAGGTGGACGTACGGGAAGGTCAAAGAGGCACCGGCGCCGGTGGCCTCGAAAGTCTCGTGGTGCTCCTCCTCAGCCATTTCTGCGAGCGCATGCAAGTCAGTATACGAGTAGGAAGAGCAGTCGGACAAGCCGTCGCGTGCGAGCTGTTTTGCACGCTCCAGCTCCACTCCGTTACGCCGTTACCAGCGCCCCGTCCTTTGGCGGCGCTGATGCTCGCTGACACTCCGCGGATGCAGTCGGCGAGGAGCACTCACTGGATGATTTTATGTGTGTGTGGGGTTGAGAGATGAAGGAGCGAGAAAGAGAGAAAGAGACGTATGTGATGAGCACCAATAGAAAAGAAGCGAAGAAGGAGAAAAAAATAGAATAGGCAGGAAAAATGTTTGGTGAGTGAGCCACTCAGTGTGTCTGTCTGTGCTGGTATTGGTACTGGCGCTGGTGCTGCACTCCGACTGCTATAAAAATGCATCAAAAATGGGATCAATTGAGGGCCCACAGTGACTCTCACCCAGGCAACCACCGAATTAGCTACTCCCCCTGCATACAGCTTATTCCCTAAGCATATCATTTACTATAGGAAAAAACAAAAACGCATTTTTTGGTTGCGCGCGGGGTTACACCTGATATTCCCGGACGTGGCACTCTTGTCTTCGCTCTTCGCCGCCTAAACACGCACTCGCCAGGTTAACACTCGAATGTGTCATCTCGTGCTCATGTTTGTATGAGATACAACCTGTCTACTATTACTTTGTATATACACCTGTAACACAATGCAATAGCCCGTTGCACCTACACGTATCATGGCAGCACCACCGCCACCGGAGCCGTCGGCGCCTTCCGCGTCGCCCGATGCGGTGCTGCACCTCGCGGGCCTGCACGCACTGGCAGCAGCAGGCTTCGCCTCCACTTCGCGTGCGGCATCCATGACCCTCTCTTCGGCCGTGGCGCAATACTTCCGTTTAGTCGCTTCGACATGCATGGAACGCGCGTCTCTCGCAGGCAGGAGCAAAGTCGCGGCGGTAGATGTGGTGGCGGCGTTGGACGATCTGGGGATGCATGTGGGGGAGTTGTACGATTGGGCCGGGGAGCAGGACGAGGTCTTGTTCACTGGGCATGGGATGGACGGACTCGAGAGTGAGTATGTCATCATCAACATACATGGACGAAGCTGAGCGTTGAAAAGCCTATCTCCGAGATGGTCTTGCCGTCCAGGACCCAATTGCCGATCTGAAGATGCTGCATGTGGATGACATGGAGTCGGAGCAGTCGGACGACTTGGCGGATCAAGATGAAGAAGCGCTCAAAGCCGAGCGGTCCGACGAGGACACGGTGATGGCAGAAGACGGCGTCCACGATGAGATCGCCCCTCAGAGCGTCGAGGCCAAGGCAGATCCATATCGGCTACGACTCCAATCACCAGACTTGTCCTGGCTACCTCCGTTACCTGGTTCGAACAGCACGGCGCTTTCACAATCAATAAAGCCGACAGACGATGTACATGATACGACAACGACAACGAACGCCGCTACTGCAAGCACACCAGCACCCATACAGTCTATTGCCGATCGATATCGAAAACCAATCTCGTACGCCTCCTCGCAACTCGCCCAGACGCACCCTTTCACAGACCCTGCTCGACCATCTCAAGCACCATCAATACCACCTGCACCTTCTTCGTTGCCGAACCTCATTTCTACGTACGCGGCGACAGCGTCTGAGCCGTCGATCGCCCTGCGTCAAACGGATCTACGACGACAGGCTACCGACTTATTACGGTTGTCGATCGCTACTGTAGACTCGTACTCGCCCGCCGATACGCTCACGGCCGCTTTACCGCCTGTTCGAGCATCGCCGATAGTCCCTTCTCATTCCGATATCCTGCCACAGCGCTTCTTGCCAGTCAATCCGCGACCTAACGGTCTGCTCTCTTCGCTCGTGCAGCAGATCCACTCGCCCCACCTCCCTGCCGCACTGCGCGAACGGCTCACGTCCCTCCGTCCACCAATAGCGCAAATGCGCGATAATCAGCCAATCCTATATGGCGAGCCAGTCAGGGGACCAGACGACGCAGCGCTAGCTAAAGCGAAAGGGAAGCATCTCGATTCGGAGGCAGCAACAGCAGGCGAAGTGTGGTTGAAACAAACGTGGGATAGCGGTCCGCGCGGAGTAGATAAATGGGGCAGAGGCAAGTTGCCCACCGGCAAGAAAGTCGTGCTGTCCAAAGAGGGCGAGCCAATACCCCGTGAACCAGAAGGAACCAGGAAGAGAGAAGAATCGCAAAAAGTCAAACTGAGGCTGCCCAGCGCTGGCACAGGTGGATTGTCCGCTAGTGTCACTCCTGGCGAAGCGCCCACTTCGCTTGCGAACGGCATAAACGCACCTCTATCTACGGAATCATCAGGACCAGCAATCAACCCGGACCAAGCCCCGCCTCCACCCCCATCCGCAACTACGTTCACTACACCTACCATGCCATCCTTAAAGGTCAAATTTGGAGTAGTGAAGAAGGAGCCGAGTACCCCCATCAGCGAGGTACCGCCAATCACACTCATCACTGGTCAGGTTGCAGCAGATCCAGCAGCAATAACGGTACAGCAAATTGGCATACACAATGGAGATCTGTGATCGCGAAGGAAACCAGGTTGCGCTTCCAGTCATCTGCTTATGCTTTATGTACCCTGGTTGCTCTCTTTATATTGTCAAGAGAAGCCATTCTCGATGCATAATGCGTACGGATGCAAAGAGGCTTTAAAAACACGATCACACGCGCAGACCCGGAATAAGCTATAAACGTCTCTTCATCATTCATCGTATCCACCACCTCACACCTCAGCTATACACACGCCAATAGGCGCTACAGTGTCCTTTCCCTCATGCTCGTCGAATCGCCTAGTGAGTGGTAGTCTGATTTTGAGCCGAGCCATCCTGTTGGGCTGTGAAACGCAATCGTCTGTGATTAGCTCCTGACGACTGGATTGATGAACGCAACGGCTCACCATAGTAGTTGCCCCACCCGCCGCTTTGGTAGTAGGCAGCTGCCGCAGCGGGGTCCCAGACACCGCCTTGAGCAGCCTGTGCTCCGTCCGTCCCTGCTGCTGCGTGACCGCCGGGCTGACCAGGCTGTCCAGGAACACCGGTCTGACCATAGTTGTAACCTCCATAATAGTTGTAGGCGTTGTTGTAAGCCATAGGCTGAGCATGCTGTTGCTGCGGCTGGTGCTGCTGCTATGTATGCCAAAGACTGGTCAGTCCTGGCAAATCAATCGTAGTGATGGCACTTACGTATGGGGAACCAGCAGCTGGACCACCCTCAAGTGCGCCCTTATCCTTACCCCAAGAGCACTTGATCGGTCGACCGTGTACGAGCTGATTCTGGAGGTGGGTAATGGCGAGTGCTGCGTTTTGATGCGAGTCAAGCTTGACAAAGGCGAACCCTCGGTCCGCTTGCATTCGGATCTCAACAATGTACCCGTAGCCTTGGAAGAGAGGGATCAGGTCGGCCTGGGTTGTGTAGGGGATCAGGTTGCCAACGTAAACAGTGGTGTTGAAGTCGGGGGTCTGCGATGCGACGGTGTCGTATTGGAGAGCAGTGGCGCCAAAGTTGGAGGGTGCGGGAGCGCCCCCCATCCCTCCGCTGGGACGAACACCGCCGGTCTGTGTCTTCTGGTTTGCCCAGTTGACTCGGATAGCGCGAGAGCCAAGCCATTCGCCGTTCATTGAGTTGATAGCCTGATCAGCGTCGGTCTTATCGCTGTGGGTACTACGTCAGCTTAGGACTTAGTAACGAAAGGGGTTAGAGCTCACCGGAAGGATAAGAAACCATAGCCCCTGCTCTTGCCCGAGTTCATGTCCCACATGACCCTGGCCTCGCTCATGCTGCCGAACGCGCCAAAGGCCTTGCCGAGCACCTCGTCGTTGACTTCTGGGCTGAGATCGCCGACAAAAACGTGGTAATGATGCTGCGTGTCCTCCTTGTTCTGCTGCCCTTGATACGCCCAGTTGACCCTAATCTCGGCGTCAAAGATCTTGCGTCCATTAAGCGTTGTCAGAGCTTGCTCGGCGGAGCGCATGTCCATGTACTCGACGAAACCGTAGTTGAATCCGCCATGAGAGAGATTACGATCCTGGATGATCTTGGCGCTTACTACCGGCCCGGCGACAGCGAAAATCTCAGTGAGCATGTAGTCTGTGACTCGCGGAGACAGGTTGCCGACATAAAGATGGGGCTTCTTGGGTGCCTCGGCGTGTTGGCCGCCTGGCGCGATGCCGTATTGAGGGTACGAAGGGTCCATTTTCGATTATCAGTGCGAAAGGTGGGTAGAGCAGGCGGTGAATAAGTGATGGGGTCGAGAAAGTTTATGCTTGATCGTCGAGAGCGAAGAGAGCGAGTTGGATGCTGGAGCGTTGCTTTTGCTGTGGACGTAGCGAGACGAGACGTGGAAGACAGTGAGAGAAAGGAAATTGACCCAATGCCCGGAATATGCTATCGAGAGAGAAGAGAGGAGGCGAGAAGAAGAGAACCCGAGAGAGAGAGAGAGATGTGTGGAGACGCGCTAGACTGTTGTCTTTTCAAGTGTGCAAGTCAAGAAGCAGGAATCAAAGGGAAAGATGTTGAACATGTTGAAAAGCAATGGCATTGCAAAAAGGAGCAACAGCTGCAGCAGCTCACACACATTGCAAGTGGATGCCGCGTGGTTCAGCGCTACTGCCACATTCACTCGGCGTTACGGAGATATCCCCCCAGTCAGCCAGTCAGTAGCGCCTCTACCACTGACGCGCTCTACGCTGCCATGCTGCTTGCCACGTCCATTGCTTTCAACAGTGTTGTGAATAGTGTGAACAGTCTACTACCACTCAATACACGCTACTTCCAGCCTACAATCAATCACAAGTCAGAGGCAACATGGTGAGCAGACTCGCGATGCCGCGTGGCCAGCTTTACTTACTCTTTTCAGGTCGTTCTCGCCGCGTCCATCTGCACCAGGAGTGGAAAGCGTGAGTCGGTCACGCTCTATAACATCAGTGCTCAAGTTGACACGATACCGTGACAGCACTGCTCTCTAGGCAATTCCGCCCCATACCTCGATCCCGCGTCGACAGTCTTCTCGCCTCTTTCCCAAAGCTCATCCCGGTCAATTCGCAGCACACCACTGTGGAAACCAACGATGTGCGATTCGTCTATCAACCGTTCGAGGAGCTCTATGTGCTACTCATCACCAATAAGGGTAGCAACATCCTCCAAGTGAGCATGGTGACGTGTATGACCGGTGACGCCTCGCTGACACACCGTAGGACATCGCAACTTTGTCCCTGCTTGTTCGTCTGATATCTTCGCTCACACCCGCCATGTCCGAGCCTGCCATCCTCCACCACAGCTTCGACCTCCTCTGCGCGTTCGACGAAGTCGTTTCGCTCGGATACAAGGAGAACGTGTCATTGTCGCAAGTGCGGAGTGTGTTGGAGGGCGAGTCCCACGAGGAGAAGATCCAGGAGATTATCGCGAGAAACAAGGAGGCAGAGGCAAAGGAGGAGCTGAAGAGACGCGCCAAGCAACTCGAGATGCAGCGGAGAGAGCAGCAACGTCGGGCACAGCAGGGCGGCGCCAGTGCTGCTGGTGGCGGTGGTGCCTCAGGCTACTCGATGGCGGGAGGATACAGTGCTGCGCCGAGGTACGAGGCTCCTGCGGCCACTCAGGAATACAGGACACAATCCCCCGCCCCCGCTGTGCAGAAGCCCGCGTTCAAGGGCAGCGGCATGAAGTTGGGCAAAAAGGGCAAGCAGAGCGATCTCATCAGTGCACTTGGTGGAGAAGCAGACGTCGAGCCGGAGCCGGAGCCAGAGCTAGAGCCAGAGCCAAAGGTGGAGGCAGTGGAGGTGTCCGCGGATGTATTGGACAAGGTGGAGCAGGAAAGGTGAGTCATACGACACATTATATCACCAGTGGGACTGACAGGTGCGCAGTGTCCATGTCACGGTCAAGGAGCAGCTTTCCATCACATTACTGCGGGATGGAGGTGTGCAGTCGTTCGAGTTGAAGGGCGACCTTGACCTTCGCGTCAGCGACGCAGCACTAGCAAAACTTCGCCTCACTCTTGCGCCAAAGGATTACTCAGAACTTCAGTTCAAGCAGCACCCGAACGTCGCCAAGTTCACCGGTACGGAAAAGATCATCGCGCTGAAGGATGCATCAAGAAGCTTCCCCGTTGGACAAGGCTTGGGTGTGTTGAGGTGGAGAATGACCAGCAAGGACGAGAGCAACGTGCCCTTATCTAGTGAGCATTAGTCGGATTGAATGTGGAGGGTTGAGCTGATGATTGATCTA
The DNA here is from genome assembly GCA_026538355.1 of Cryptococcus sp. GC_Crypt_5. Classification (NCBI taxonomy): domain Eukaryota; kingdom Fungi; phylum Basidiomycota; class Tremellomycetes; order Tremellales; family Cryptococcaceae; genus Cryptococcus; species Cryptococcus sp. GC_Crypt_5. The sequence continues at coordinate 73,607 of JALPBZ010000051.1, forward strand.
GTAACATGCTGGCCTCAACCGAGAGGAGACGGGACATCAGATGTGGCTATCGAGTACGAGCTCGAGGCGTCGCACCTGTCCCTGCGCAACGTGGTCATCTCGATCCCTATCCCGTGAGTCAATATTTCAGACTCTGCCTTTGAACGCGCACACTAACGTTCGATGTGCCACTGTAGACCCAACTCTCTCCCCTCAGTGACTGGCGACGCAGACTGGCGAGTCAACGGCAACTCGTTTGTCTGGACCATTGACACTGTGGACGCGGACAATTCGTCGGGCTCCCTCGAATTCAGATGTCAAGGCGACACAGATGACTTCTTCCCCGTCAACGTCGGCTTTGCAGCTGCTGGCTCACTCCCGGATGTGGAAGTGACCAAGGCGACGTTGGTGGAAGGGGGCGACCAGGAATTCTCGCAGGAACGGATCCTTACGGTGGACAAGTACGAGATCATCTAGAGTTGCGCGCTACGCGTTGTGCGCTGTGCAGAGCGAGTGGGGTTATGGTATATGGGACAAAATACGAATTACCTTTTTGACCAGAGTTGTTTATGCATACGATTTGCGATGAGCCATGACGTCGAGAGGCTAGCATTGTAGACGAGGTGTACTTGGACTACAGCACATGGCTACGTGAGCCGTCGGTCATTCGGCTATTGTTTCCCTCTCTTCTAGCTGTTGTACATGCAGCGAGGCTCTACAAGTTTCTATCCTACTCTACGATGATGGGCAGAGTTGAGATCAGCTATCCAGTAGGCAGATCCCTATCCGAGCAGCATCATATAGCATCCTTGAGACTCTTGGCCATATAATCGTCTATACGGGGGAACCACTCCTCCATGCCCTCGCGCTGCCCGACCTTCTCGTAGCCCATTTTCTGATAAAACCTGACCGCGCGCGCATTCACGCTGAGAACGGAGAACCAGATCCCGTCGTTCCCCAATTCTCGTGCTGTGGACTCCACTTGCAGAAGCATGGAATTTGATAAGCCCGAACCATGCGCCGAGGGACGGAGGTAGAGTAGTGCCAGGTAAGCTGGGTGTTGTATTGAGTCCAGCAGGGCGGAAGTGAGTGTTGAGGGCGGTGAAGCGGAGGTGAGCTTGGCTATTCCGACTATCTCTTCACCACCCTCATCTTCATTCTCAGCCGCGCTCGCTTTGGCATTTCCGTTGGTATTGGTGTTTGAAAGCGCGACGAGCCACCGGTCTTCTCCGGCCCCAATCGAGTCCCGGACCTTAGTCTCGTTCAGCTTGGCCGCAACGTGGTCGGTGACGCCTTGGGCGGAAGCGGCATAAGGGGTGTACGTCAATGGCCAGACGTAGGCAAGCAATGCTGATGTTGCTTTTGCATCGGAGAGGATTGCCGGTCGGATGGTGTATCGCTCTGATCCTGATGACGCGGGTATAGTTGAGGACGGGGTGGGTTGGACGGTCATTTCGTATTGGGTGCCACTGATTGGAAATAAGTATGTCTAAGGCGCTGATGTATAGTGGGATACGCTGTACCGTGTGCGCGATAGACTGCCGGTCACTTAGTCGAGAGCAGGGTGGAAGAGCAATGATACGCTGCTAGCATTGCGGGCTTGTCCTTGGTGCTATTGCACGCGGTACCATGTGGTGTGTCAAGATAGTCACGACGCCGAGATTACAGCGAAACCTGTATCTTTCCGGCGGAACTCGATCAACAGCACAAAGATTTATGTCCAAATGAAAAATCTTGCTCGTCACCGCGATTACCTGTGACTCCGCTCAATCTTCTCTTTTCTTGGATTGACTTACATCAGAGAACCAGCAACAAGCAAACGGCATGTCGAGCCAAGCCCACCAGTCCAGCCCTGCGAAAGGCTACAAATATGTCATCGGTAAGTCCAGGCTCCTCCAACAATGCAATACTGATGGCGCAAGAGCTGATCAGCGAGCAGAGCACATGGAGGAAGATGATGCGGAGACGAAAGCTTTGCCCGAGTGGGTCAAGCTCGAGTGAGTCGTTGTGCTTACAGCAGTCAACTTCAGTTCAAAGGGTGAACGGTGATCTGATCTGATGGCCTCAGGTACTCGCACATGCTCAACCTAGTCGGCCCCTCATCGACCGTCCACTTCACCTCGCTCTCATCGACCTCCATCGAGCCGCTCCTCTCCACCCTCTCGGCCTCATCTCCCTCCAACATCGCCGCCAAAGCTCGCCCTACCTCTGACCCTATTCTGTCCCTCTTGCCCACATTAAACCCACCAATAGATAAGAGCAGGGTATGTCTCTTGGATCCCCGCGCGCCCAAGGTCATCGCTCCGGAAGACGCAGAGCTGTTCGACGTTTTCCTCTATGGCGGTATACTGGGCGACGATCCCCCCCGCGACAGGACGGGCGAGTTGCGCAAGCTCGGTTTCGAGGGAAGACATCTCGGCGAGAAGCAGATGACCACTGATACGGCTGTGGGAGTCACGAAGATGGTTGTTGAGGATAAGAGTGAGTTCGCTTCGACCCTAGGACTAGATTGACGCTGACATCCGTCTCCCGCTCGTCCGTTAGTCCCTCTGGACAAGATCCAATATACAGTACGTACACCTCTGCTAGACTGATGCGCGAGAACACAGCTCACTCGTCATGTTCGAGTAGGACTTCCCCACTATCACGTTCAACAAATACGAGTCTATCGAGATGCCTTTCCGTGAGTGTCCCGTAATTCACACTCTCCGCACCGCTCGAATCAATGGCTATGATACTCTCTCGTCGTCTGAGCATCGCTCGGAACCATGCTGACATACCTCTGTGACTCTTTAGGCTACGTCAAAGACGCACAAGGCGAGCCGATCTTGCCGCCGGGAATGAAGGAGCACCTCAAGGCAGATCTCAACAGGACTATCGACGATTTCTGATTCATTCCATGCATGACAGTGCAGAGCTAGCATCGCAACCATCTTCAGACGATGCGAAGACTGTACCCTTATTTCGCTCACAGCTTCGACATCGCAGTCGTGGTCGTCGAGCCGAGTCAGGAGGACAGCTTTTCGCTGATTGGCGTGGTGCATCAGCGGGATCATCTATGCAGGGCGCAATTTTACTTACCTCAAAAACTTCTCCCACTCTTCCTTGCCCCAGGAGGAGCTGACTGAGTCCTCCTTGAGCCCGTCGAACAGCGCCGTGGGCTATGAGGTGACCAGTAGTCAGCGGTAAGCCTCAAAGTGAGAAGACTTGGCGTGCTTACCGTGACGTGGACGCCGTTCTGACGGCCGATTTTGACTGCGAGTACAATGAGTCAGCTGTTGCAATGCAGACAGTCCAGATTATCGCTTCTGGGCAGCTTGGCCTTGATCCACTACTACCGCGGTGGGAAGCTGTAGACGTCGCTTTGCACTCACGATTATGCTTCAGCCCGTCGGTAGCTGAATTACCGCCATTGGGCGAGCTCTTGACTTCGAGCTTGTCCCGAATCTCTCCGAAGAGTTTGGATTGTGGTCCACTCCCTGCTTTACCGTGTTTATCCAAGACGGAGATGGCGAGATGGACGAGCTTGTCCCGCGTTTGTGAGGGGGTGAGGGAAGCGGCGGGCTGGTTGAAGTACTCCGCCTGCGTGTCGAACACCTATTGGCGGAACGACGTATAAGACACAGACATAACGTCAACCTTGAAAAAAATCAAGGAGCCAAGAAGAAGACGTTGTATGGGAAGTAAGTGTAGCTGAGACTTACAGCGAGGAGATACGGCCAGAACAAGTCCGGGTAAAGCTGGCCAAAGACGATCAACGCCTCGGCATGGAATGTGGACAGATAATGGAATGGTTGTGGGTACAATCGCACGATCACACTGAGTGAACTCGCGTACTTCCCGCCTTTATCGAGTGATGGGAGGACGTTGGCGTGCAGCGATCTTGCGATTTTGGCTGAGAAGGGGCACAGGGGGTCGAGATACCTATGTGCAGTGTACCACAGAGAATTGCATAATGATAACGATAATAAATTGATTGGGAGACGGAAAGGAGTCCAGCAGGATCAGCTCAGCGTTCTGCAGTGCTAGGCAGACTCTTCAACTCACACCTCCAGGACCTGTGGACCTGCGCCCTTGCGGAGGAAAGCGAGTGAACGAGGGAGGGCCATGGGGGCGAATACTATTGTATCTCTTGCAGACACGATGCGAGGGGTCTATGAGATATTTCACCTGGTGAACGATCTTTGTCACTGAGTCGCGGTCTACGGTCGTGACGACGACAACAGTGGTTAGCAGTGATTGCGTCATGTCAACAGCGCCAGAGCCAGAGCCAGAGCGACTAGAGTGGAGGTGGCACCCAACGGAAATGGTACGGTGGCGAGGTATGCCAGTCGGTTATGGGACAGTCAGTATCCGGCTCTCGGTATTTGGTTCTCCTATAGCACCGACAGTACTAAGTATTACTGGAAGCTTGATTGCTATTACTGCACAACTAAAATAGTATATCAGATCAGCTGATGCCAAGATGCTCGTGCCGGTAGGACTGCAGTAGTGGTAGTTGTAGTAGTAGTAGTGTGTGGAGATTACGTCCACGGGATCCGTACTCGTGAGGAAGATGGCGAGGACTTACGACTACCACTACTATTACAGCTCGTTCCCCAGTCGTCTGATGGGGCGGCTTACTCTACACCCGATAGAGATGAGGCATCAGACTCGCTTCATACTCGCGAAGAATGAATGACAGAGCTTACCTGCCTATCCGCTGTGTAAAGCTATTCCCACTTTTCATCGATTGGTCACATTGATCAGATTGACCCGCCTCCAACGTCGAGAGACAAGATGGTGCACAGACACAACACGTACGCCGAGCCCACGCTGAACGACGCGCAGACCGATACTCTGGCTGCTATCTGCGATACGTTGTTCCAGGCGCATACAGGAGATGAAGCACTTAAGATCAAGGCTCGTCTACCCGCCGATGGGCCGGATTGGCAAGTGGCAGCAGGTACGTCCAACTCATGACCCTTCGGACCTGGTATACCTTGTACTGGAGTACGGTATATTAAGACTGATGCGTGGCAGCGGACGAGTTCATCGGCAGTTCATTCTCTGACCTCCCCGGGTCCATGGACTGCCTCGTCCGACTATTCGGCAACGCCCTTTCCCCAAACGTGCAGAACGACCTGCTCTCAGCACTCACCCTCCTGTCGACGACAGCAGGCACATGCATTCTCACCGGAGGGTATATGAAGCCGTTCTCTAAGCTGAGCGTGAAAGAACGGGAAGCGACGCTGCAGGCGTGGTCGATAAGCCGAGTGGCCACGCGCAGAAATCTCATGAGGGCGTTCTCTGGTCAGTCGGCGCTTTGACCTGCTGCCGCAGCGTTGTTGTACTCGAGCAAGGTGCTGACGCGGTGAAGCGAAGCGTTGACGCTGTTCTGCATCTACGCGTATTCCGACTTGTTGAGCGATGCCATTGGCTACCCATCGCCTGATCGTCGACTGCTCGCCAAACCACTCAGAGCCCCTACATACACATACACCTTCCTGACCCCGCCGAAAGCCTCCTCGGCGCAGATCCCAGTACTAGCCACTGAAGTCCTGATCATCGGTTCAGGTGCTGGAGGGGGTGTGGTCGCGTCGCGCTTGGCCAAGGAGTACAAGACTATCGTAGTGGAGAAAGGGGTGTATGCGCCCACTGGCGAGAAATCGCGAGGGCAGCACGAAGCGTATGAGGAACTCTTCCAGAATGCTGGAATCATATCGAGTGAATCGGGCTCTCTGTCCGTATTCGCAGGGAGCGTATTCGGGGGAGGAACAACGATCAATTGGAGCGGTTCACTCAAGACCCAGCATTACGTGAGGGAGGAGTGGGCCAAGAAGGGCTTGGACTGGTTCTTGTCGGATGGCTATAGCGATGCGCTCGACGCAGTGCGTCCTCTCCACGTTTCTCCCCTCTCTCAGCTGATGAGTTTGTAGGTGTGCGACAGAATGGGGGTCTCGGAGAATCATATCAAGCAGAATAGATCCAACGCCAAATTGATCCAAGGGTGCAAGCAGCTCGGCTATCACGTCAACGCCATTCCAGTAGGTAGCTTCATCCTGCCATAACACGTCAGGATAGCTGAGATCACGGCGAATCAGCAAAACACCAGCGGAGAGGAGCACTCATGCGGCTTCTGCTCATTTGGCTGTAAGCTCGTCGATCCGGCGTTCCGGTCAATATGGCATAGTATAGGCTGAAGCGCAGTTCTAGGTCCGTATGGAGAGAAGCAAGGCACTGTGGAGACATTCATGGTCGATGCGGCTGAAGCCGGCGCCGAGTTCCTATCGCGTGCGCAAGTCGAAAGACTGCTGTTCATCGCCCCAGACGACGACATGCCTCCTGCCGTAGGCGAGAGCCTCGATGCGTACACGTACAACGCCACTCAAACGCGATGTATTGGCGCGGAGCTGAAGTTGAATGACGGGAGCGTGCTTGTTGTCCTCGCTAGCAACTCAGTGGTCGTCAGTGGGGGAAGCATCAACTCGCCTGCGATCCTGCTCCGGAGCGGACTCAAGAACAGTAATATCGGCAAGAACCTGCATTGCCACCCCGTCACATACGTTACGGCGACATTCGACGAGCAGATCAACCCCTGGGACGGGTCGATCATGACTGCAGTGAGTCACGCACTCCGCTCTCATTCAGAACTGACTGTTGAGCCGCTGGCAGGTGTCCAATGTGTGCGAGAACAGAGATGGGAGCCATCACGGGAGCAAGGTCGAAGTGTGCATGTCGATGCCGTCTGGGATCGCGGGCGCACAAGAGTCCTGGTGGTCTAGCGCAGACCACAAAGGGATGATGCTCGAGTACAACCACTCGCTCACCTTGATTGCCCTCACACGAGATAGGGACAGCGGGCAAGTTTTCCTGGACGCCAACGGTAATCCTCGCATTCGATATGATATCTCGCCCTATGACGCGCTGTCGACTCTGAAAGGCACGATTGCAGGCTGCGAGGCGATGCTGGCTGCTGGAGCCAGGAGGATAGCGACGAGTCAAGCCACTGTCCCTAGCTACATTGCCGAGCCGGGGCATAGAGGACTAGTCGATTCGCGATGGAGAGAATGGATCGGTCAAGTTGAGTCAGCGGGGCTGAAACCAGGTTGGGCGTCGTTCGCGAGCGCGCATCAGATGGGCACGTGAGTGCGCTGTCATCGTTGTCAGGTTCAACTGGCTGATTTGGCGAGGGCGATGACAGATGTGCGATGGGCACGTCGGTAACGAGCAGTGTCATTGATCCGCGAGGCAGAGTATGGGGCACGTCCAACCTCTACGTGGCGGATGCGGTGAGTCATCAATCCCTAACCAGCCACACGGGACGCCTGGCTGATTCTCGGCGAACTCGCGGAAACAGAGCGTATTCCCTTCTGCCTCTGGGGTGAATCCCATGGTGACGACGATGGCTTGTGCATATAGCATCGCTGGCTTTATGCTGGAAGACTTGGCGAAAGAAGCAAGCGCAAGAAGTGTAGCAGAAGCAGATGGTTTGTCACTCGGATAAACCTCAGGAACATTTCATGGTCGCTTGTCGCTTGTCGCCGACGACGGCGTCTGCTCGGCCCGGTGACAACTAGTTCTCGGGCATGTACGTAAACGCAGAGGCGTTTCTGCAGTAGCGATTTTGATCCCCTCCATAATACTCGAGGACGGTTTTGCTTCCGCTCCGATTACCAGGGAATGAATCAATATCCATCAATGTAATGAATGACCAATAAGTTCTGGACCGAACCCGAGTATGCACATGTCAACCACTCGTACAGTGTAGAGCACTCACTGTGTTGACTGTATTGACCGCTCTTGGCGTGACGGTGACCCACATTCATACCATTCACCTTTCGAACCGCGTGGACCCCGTGACAACTTATCGCCGCCTCGCCGTCAATGACAGAGCAATCCTTTCAACCACGCTTGTGATCTCTCACTTCTTCACTTCTTCGCTTATATAATCCAATTGCATCGTTGAGACTCGTCCGCCGCTACGTCCTAGCATTGCCCACCACTGCATTGCACGATCATTGACCAAGCACGATGCTTGACCAAGTGCCTCCCGAAATCATCGCTGCCATCGCTCGCCAGCTGGCACTCGCTCCACCCACAGACCGCCTTGAGCCATCACTACCACCGCTACCCCCTGTCAACCTCCTCTTGACCTGTCGATCGATCTACGAAGCCATCGCGCCTGCCACGAACCCCCGCTTGTATGGTCGGTTGTATCGCAGCTATTTCGATACCGCCGCTGCGGCAAGGCGTCTCGGTGGTCAGCTCAAAGCGCAAGATCTGCGAAACGAGCTTGAGAGGCGTGTTAGAGCGTTGTACAGACTTCGAAAACAGGTGGAAGCGGGCGACGTGACCGATGTGCAAGATGGAGATCTCTGGGTGCTCTATCTCATGCTGATAGAGAATGGTGAGTGATAGTCGGCTCTCCCCGTATCCAAGCACATGGTCAGAGCGCTTACCTTGTTCAATACGGGCAGATGGCAAGAACGTCGAGCACCTCCTGTCGCCGCAAGCGATCCTTCACCTTCCCACTTTCCTCGAACTGTACCACAAACAGCAATTACTAGCATCCGCTATCCAGCCTGGCTACCCCCCAGAGACAGTTGGACGATCACTTGCCATGTGGATAGCGTGGTTGGTCTGGCGTTCGGGCAAGTCGTATCATTTGAGATCTACGTGCAATAGCTGACCTACGAATTTTTTTTGGTCCTTCTAGGCTCCGCCAACGAAACTGCAGAACAGAGAGAAGAGCGCATGTTCGTTCTTCGCCCATATGTCTTTGCTGCCCAGCAGTACGAAGTGTGCATAGCTCCTTGGGTATTGCCAGACTTGCCACTCGCTGCCGCAACACAACGTCCAGATACGCACGGTAATCACGACCCGTTCGTTGCCAACTTGGCACCTAGAAATCGAACCATCAAGCTGGAGATGTACGGCAGAGAGATAGTGCTCTCCTCCCCTATCCTTGCGCATGCTGCTATCCTGCGATTCTTCTACAAACAATCAGGAGACGAATGGGACAACTCGGAAGAAGGAACGCCGGCGGCGTCCGAGCACGGTTCGAGCGTCTCCTTGTCGGACGGCGTGAACGTCATCGACTCGGACGTCAGACAGCTCGGTCACGCGACGTATGCTGACAAGCTGTACACCAAGGTCGGCTCAGGTAGTGGAACCCACACTTCGATCTTGAGCTCTCAAGTCCACGATTGTGACTTCTTGCGACTACGGAACTGCTACGACCCGCACCAAAGTCGTGGAATGAAGCGGTCCGCGTGGCGCGGCAGCTGGGACGGATGCTGGGAGGGCAAATTCTCGTTCTTCGATTTCGACGCGTTCAGGACCATGTTGGCAGGAAACGCGCGGGCTCTGTACGAGGGCCCGTACGGCGAACAAACGCAAGTGTGGCGCATCAAAGAGACTTATGTACGACGAAAGGGGTATGTGAAGAAGTCCAAAGCCGACGTCGAAGACGGGAGCGATTATGGATCTGATGGCGAGGAAGAGTCGGAGGACGAAGAGGGCGAGGCGCGAGCTGCCCGGAGCGATGACGCGGACGGGCAATCGGACGAAGCCGCTGGATCGCAAGATCACTTGAGATCAAAGGATCTCGAGCGTATATGTGCTAGTATGTCTGTCGTATTCTCATACGAGGATATCGAGGCTGACGCTAGCATCAGTAGAGCTTCGAGACGACCATCGAGCCACGAAACGGTCAAAGATAGACAAGGGCAAAAAGAAGATCAAGGCTCAGAAGAAGGCCGCTGGCCTCCCGCTCTCGGGTCCAATGATCAACGCTGGTTTCCCCACGACACAGAGACCGAGCATCTACGCTTCCATGGCCTCCGCCGCGGCCGAGACGGAGACTCTGCGAGAAACGATCCGACAGCAGGTAGACGCTATCGAGGGGTACGAGGTGGTCCCGGAAGACGAGCTGGATGAGATGCTGCAAGAGGAAGATGGAGGCGAAGAGGCTGGTCTTGAGTTGCTCTTGAGCGGGACCGGACATTCGGCGTGGGGCAAGTTCCTCCTCAAAGGTCGAGTAAGGGCTTGGGACGGTATGGCCTCGCTGGTCAAAGAGTATGCTGTGAGTTGCAGTCGATCGCTCTAGGGTAGTGATTATGCTAAATATCGCAATACCAGCCCGACTCGCGAGGTAAATGGATATATCGAGGTTACGTCGTGTCCGGCGACACCTTCGTCGGCCGATGGAGGGACACGTTCACCCCCGAGGCTTATGTGGGGTACGAAGGGACGTTCATCCTCAGTCGACGATAGTCGACGATACTTGCTCCATGCTGTGACCCTATTTCTACTATACATACATGTCGACTTCGACTGTGATAATGATTGTGACGCTTATGCTATGCGACCTATGTATCAATTGTCATGCCTGCGGCCGCACTAGGTATTCTGACGTCCATCCTCTCGACGACTCTTCGCGTACGCTCCTTGACCACATTCTCCATCTCGTCTTTTAAAACTCTGCACGCCTCGACGCCCAGAGTCAACATCTCCTCGAAGCGATCCACGTGTAGCCGCGTCTCCATTTGGGCTAGAGTGATCTTGCCCGAAGAAGGGAGAGAGGCGACTACCAATGAGGGCAAATCGCTCTCTTCCGGCTGCGAGAGGTCGAGCAGCGGTTGGGTGAGATGCAACCCTATTGAGAGCGAGAGGACGTAGTCTAGCATGCTGATTCCTGCGTCTATCAAAGCGAGCGTCGTGGCGTTGATTGATGTAGGTAGTATACCTATAACGTATTATCACAAATACAGGAGTCATTAGTCAGCTTGAGCGTGAGTCGTAAGAGAAGGTTTGAGAACGACGCACCCCCATCTGCACTGAGGACTTGGACGTTAATGGCGATCTCGCTCCGGGGGTAGAGCTGAGTCATGATAACAGGCTCGAACGTCTGCCTGATCGCCGCGCCAATCTCCTGCAGGCGTCTAAAGCACACATCACACATTACAAGTCAGATCAGTCATCCCATGTAGACAGGAGTACTGAGTAAAAGTGGTAGACTCACTTGTCACCCCGTGATCGCTTGGACCCCCCTCCACCGACATTCGCCCACGGCACAGTGCCCACTTCGACGACGACACTGGCGCGATCGTGTGGTACCCCGCTCTTATTCCGGGGTTCTCTTGGTCCGTGCACTGTCACCGCGACGCTGGTCAGGCCTTGAGTGACGGTCGATGAGCCGTCTGCTTGGCCTGCAGAGTGCGTGGAGAGGAGGAAGGACGTTGAGCGTAATTCGTAGGGTCTTCTAGCGTCGTGGCGTAGACCTAGATGTCAGTACGAATGGTTCTCTGTCAGCGTCGACTCGCATAAGTTGATGAGCAGGCATGAGTGGATGTGCCGGCTTCCTCATGGTACTCGCTTCGACAGCTCACTCACCGCCATCGTTCAGTATCTCCAATCGTGATGAGGACATGTTGGCTCGAGCCGTTCTTCAGACTGAGTCGCTCGTAGATTGCTTGCAAGTTGGTGAAACGGGGTCGGTGCCGATCGTCTTTTCGACTTCGTCGTGAGGAGTTTAGTATGAGATAATTTGTCAAGCTAGGTTGACGATGCAGCCTATCGAGCACTCGTACTGAATGCTTGAGCAGTTGAAAATATCGAATGTGATCTGTGGAGGTCGAAGCTGAAGGTGAGCTACGGTGAGCATTCATGCAAAAGTGGGAGGATAAAATAAAGGGAGATCGGCTAAAATAAACCGGGGCCGCACTGTATTCCCTGCTTCTCACTCACTCTATTACTCACTGTCTCGGTACTATAGGTGCACAGTCGCTTCTCCTTCTCTCCGCATCGACTGATACATCGCTTCATAGCAACAACGCAAAGACTGCTGAGTAGTCGTCGATCCGTTCTCGCATACCCTCGCAAACCCCCAGAAGCCCTGCTTAGATCCCGGGACGTAGTCGGCAGACCCCGATCGTCAGCTATCTCCGGTCTGCCGACACCCCCCTCGTCCACCTCTTATGCCCATCCCACTCACCGGCAGCCCCGAGAGAAGTGTGGACAAGATGCCGCACAGGGAAAGGGAAAGGGAAGGGTCGACTCGCGAGAGACGCCATCATCATTCCAGAGACCTCAGCTCCCAGGGGCAGGTGCAATACGAGCACGAACATCAGCACCATCATCATCACCTCCATCAACAGCAGCAGCAGACAAGTCGACGAAGACGTTCGGGCCAAGCGGAAGGCTCATCGGAGAGCAGGGAGCCAGATGAGGGAGGAACGGTACCTGTAGCCGGGGGCAGTATGGATGTGCACGTACGAGTCCACAGTCCCGAGCAGTTCTGGCATGGTGAGTCCGCTCGTTCCTCGTTCTTTATCCGCTATCTGGTTATCGGGGAGTCAGCCGGACAGATAGCGAAGGCTACAATCAACAAGCCCATTGTGGGAAAGGGTTTCGCTAACATCCCAAACTTCACGCAGAGCTCGAGCTCGTCGTCGTTGTTCCCGACGCTCCGACACTGACCCAGCTCGACAACACATTGCGGATGTTCGTAACCTTTTGCGCAGCATACCATGGTGCGTAGCCATTCTACTCGCCGTTGCAACATTTGCTGATCACTTCATCGTCTTGTTCTTCTCTTTCCTCATTACCTGATCGCCTGCAGACAAATACGTGCCCTCGACCAGCGAGATGCACAACGCCATATCGATGATTCTCGATTCCGAGCTCTTCACATACCACTATGAACGTATGGTGGGGATCATGATGACCGACGCACAAGAGGTGAGCATTGAGTCTGCAGCCAAATGCGTGTTGGAACTGACATCTGCGATCTGCTTGTCGTGCAGAACACCAATCCTCACGACCTCTACATCCTTTATCACCTCATACTCTTCTACGGTCATCGGCATCCGAGCTTGTTTCGATCTCATCGGAAATGGAGGAAGTTATTGCCCACCCTTGGCGAAGTCGTAGGACTGGATGTGGATGACGTGAGTGATACATATCGATGGAAGGGCAAATCACAGGGGCTCATCTGTTCTGTTGCGCACAGACATTCGTTCTTGGTCTTCCGCCTATCGAATCCCGCCTCCGCCTCCCCGCCACGCATTTGATGTACGAAGTATGCCGCGTCCAAAAGCTCACAACGGTGGAGCTAGCTCAATTCGACGACCAATTCATCGACCATCTGTTCGATCTGGTCGAGACCACGCGAGATCAGCAGGACGAAAGGCTCAACTACGCCGTGATCAAGCTGATCGTAGCCCTCAACGAACAGTTCATGGTCAACACTCTACCCGCGCAAGTCAGACCGACCAAAGGTCTCAGCGTTCCTCCTGTCGGATCAGGCGCTTCGTCTGCACCCCTCCGACCCGTCAAAGCGCTCGACGAGCAAGACGAAAGCACCAAGCCGCAATTGCCGGCCATCACTACGACCTTGTTGTCGGCTGACGGACATGTGCGCAATCATCATCGCGCCAGGTCAGGAACAATGGGACCGTATAATCACGATCATGCAGAGGACGCGAAGAAGAACAACAGGGTGTTGGTCGTGCTCATGCGGAGGTTGGGGAGCAGTAAGACATTTGGAGAGAACATGATTTTTATGCTCAACAGGGCCGGTGAGTGAATTGCAACGACGATGATTGGACGCTGATCAAGTCCTGGACAGAAAACACCCCCGAAGATCTCTGCATGCAGCTACTCGTGCTTAAAATCCTGTACCTCCTCTTCACCACTCCAGGGACACAAGAGTACTTCTTCACCAATGATCTGCGGGTTCTGCTCGACGTCTTTATCCGAGAACTAGTAGATCTGCCCGAGGAGTGCGAGGCGGTGAGACAGGTTTTTGAATTCTTATATGCTAGTGCTGACTGGGTTGTTTCACAGCTGCGTCACACCTATCTCCGGGTGCTCTACCCCCTTCTCAATCACACACAACTGAGAGCGGATCCATACAAGCGTCCACAGATCAAGCTGGTCCTACGTTCACTTATATCCAACAGCCATATCCGGGATGTCAATGCAACAACGACTCGTCTCGTCGAGCGATGTTTGGAGGAGCCTCGGAAGCTGGAGCGAAGTCACAGGCAAGTCTGCCGATCAGCAGCTTTCTGGACCAAGTAGCTGACATGAGGCATCTGACAGCGCGGAGAACATACGTGACGCTATGAGGCAGGACTCGGCTTCTTCGACCCTTTCTCTCGACTCGGTTGCTGCTGCTCTTCCCACTCCGAAACGGCATCTAGGAACGTCCATCTATACTTCTCGTGACCCTGTTCGGCAGTCGTCCCTCAATGACGTGTCAGAGTCGCTCACAATAGCCGGACGGGAAAGACCCGGCTCATCCGCCTCGACGTATTCTACTGGTACTGGCGGAGGCGAGCCGAACTCCGCGACGGCAACGCCAACGTTGAGTGCTATTTCCATTATGAAGCGACGGAAAGCGCCCGCTCCGCCAAAAGGCAGGAAAATGTCAAACGCGTCTTGGACAAGCTTCGATTCGGATGATCAGAGCAGTAATGCCGGAGACCCAATGAGCCCCTCGTCCCCTGGTGGATTGCACTTGGTCGGACAAGGAGGGAAGAACGTGCCTCCGCCCATCATCGAAGTACATGCGGTCTCTCCTGCGCCTTCGCCAACGGGCTGGATCACGTTCGGTGCGTAGCGTGCGTAGCTTGCGAAGCGAGTGGAGCGAGTGTATCTAAGTGTATTTCCGTACTGTACTTTAATGAACTGTTTAGTGATACACATACATGTATATATGCATAATACTTATTGACATTGATCGTTGACAATTGATATGATATGATAACGGGATCAACCAACGCGCAACGCGCTAAAAGGGGTTTATGAGTAATGGAGCGTGTTTCAGATTTGGAGCGTTGCAGCGTTCAGCAACTAGTCAGTCGAGTGGGTTATGATGAGTTATGATCCTTTGTTCTACACTTCGTACAACCTAGCTACTTCATTTACCTCACTACAGGCCTCGGCAGCTCAGTCCACTCACATCGCTGGACTGAATTGACATTCTGATATCTTCTCGAACACCACCAAATCACACGCCGCGACGATGCCTCCCAGACGACCACCGCCTCTCCCACAAGGCCTATTCGCGCCCTCGGGCCCTTTAGCACCGGGTACGTCTTCCTCGACTTATTTCAAGCTGTGGAGAGACTCATCGTTGCTTGCTGATCATTCTACTGTACGTTGCCCGACGCAGGATCAGCCCCCTTGCCTCCTTCGCCGACAACCGTCCACCCGTCTTTCGTCGTTGATGCGCACACCTTCGGTAGTACTGTGGAGGGCGAGATCTTGTCTGGACTCGCGGCCTCTGCTCAGAAACCTGTGATCAAAGGCAGTGTTGGGATCAGGCTGGAACAAGGCGAGCCAGCACCGTGAGTCGTGGCCATCATCATGCTCAAGTAATCAGCTCGAGTGTCTGGAAGCAGGGTTGGACTGATACTGATACTGATGATGATGGGCTGTGTGGTGTCTGGCAGATACGACGGCGCGATACATCCTTTGCTCCTTGATCTGAGCTCGAGTACCCCGCCGGCCACCCAAGCTCTAACAGGATTGGGCAGTACAGTGGACATCATCGTTCCTGCTTCTCGGTCGTTGAGCGAGGGAGAGTGGGATCTGCTCGAGGAGACGGTATCGAAGCTGGATGGGGGGTGGGGCAAATACGAGACCGGCGACTCTGGCTCGCAAACCGCCCAGGACGAATTACGTATCATCATCTGTACGTCGTCCCCTACGAGTACCCATCTTCGTACGCGCACCACGACGCTGACCCGAAGACTTCATACGCGAACCTCGCAGCGGGCATACTTCCGCCACCATTGACCAAGCCGTCCTCGCCGTTACTCAACGACGACGCGTATGGACTGCACCTCGCCCGCCTCGCTTCGCTCTCCCTGCATTCCAACGTGTACTTGAAGGCCCTTCCCCCCATTTTGGACGGGACGCAGAGTGCCCTCCCAGCCGGAGCGTGGTGGGAGGATGGGAAGGAGCTTGAACGGGTACTCCAGATGTATGGTGAGTACTTCGTCAACCTTCTGTGCTCTCTGTATGCAGAAGGACTCTTCTGTGTATGCAGAAAGGAATCTTCTGGGTATGAAGAAAGGAGTCTATGGTAAATGGAGAAAGCACGTCGACTGATCACTGCACATCAACCAGTCTCGCCCGCAATCGAAACCTTTGGCACACACCGCATCATCTTTGGCTCTGCTCCCTCGCTTCCAGCCGAGCATCTCGCCACCATAAGCAAAGCCAACAACCTCGTTCAGCCAATTGCCAGTGCGGGATGGTACGCTATCCTGCGAAAGATCGTCACCGAGCTGGGAGAAGGACACGCGGACGTTACTGATATCATGGGTCAGAACGCTGTCAACGTGTATGCGCTTTAGCTTTGACACCTTGCGAGTTCGCTTGAAGTGTAAAAGGAACGAGGATATGATACCCTAGATTGAGTTCGATACCATAAGCTACATGTATATGCTTTGCGATTCTGTGTTATGCTACACCATCTATGTATCTAATCTATACACCATCTATGTGCTCATCTAAACCAAACAAGAAACCATGCCCGCCCAATTGTCCATTACCATTCCCACTTCCCTTTCCAAATGCTATAGTGTCCGTGTATCACAGCTGTTTGTTCAATCATGGCCCTTGTCGTCATTGCTCGTATGGTGAAATCCAACTCTTTCACATGGGCACATAGTGGGCACCTCTAGACTGGTCTGGACTAGACCGTCATATTGGGCCCTTCTTGCAATTCCTCCTGGCCGCGCTGGACATCCCGCTTCGCGTGGCGCATAGCTTGCATAGCAGGGGATTCGTCCATGTTGGTGGAATTGGCACCTGGGTTGATCTCCCTGTCGTACAGATATCATGTTAGTCCGGTCTATTTCGGTCTAAGAGGAAACTCACCAATAGTTGATAGATTTGAGAACGATATAGAAACCGACCGCCAATAAGGAACCGAGTGTCGGACCGAGCCCTGTAGAATCATCCGTGGTCAGCACTCTGTCCTCGTTCACCTCCTGGTGTGCAATAGCAGGCTCACAGTATATCCAGTGGTAATCTGGGAAACCCGAAATGACCGCTGGACCAAAAGCTCGTGCGGTGCTGTAGTGCGGGAATCAATGTGTAAGTCATGATATTGACATTTCAAAAAGATGATGCGAGCTAGCTCACTTGACTGATCCGCCAGTGAAGACGACGGAGCTGAGGAGGATGGCGAAGAGCGTGTAGCCGAATAGCAGCGGTGCGAAGGGGGTCAGAACGTGTTTCTCTGCCAATCAGTGCTGGTCAGCCATATGGCTCTTTTTCCTCGAATCGAAGATGGTGCGACGTTGAGCGCAATGCTGAGGGGAAGCGAAAGGGGAAAGCGACATACCGGCTGACAACATCAACACGCTCAAGACCAGCAGAGCCGTAGTGAACATCTCGATGAACAACCCTTGAGTCCTATTGATCCCGTCTGCTAGGGATACGCCAACATTGAGTGCTCCTGGTGTGATACCATGCAAGATCGCAGCGGCGACTACCGATCCTAACATCTGCGCGGCGGACACCACTGAGCGTCGCAAAGCAGGATTAGCGTGTGCATAAATCAGATTACATTATAAGAGATGAGAAGGACTTACGGACGAAACGGAGCGGTTTCACTGCGCCGACCAAGAACAGTGCCAGCGTCACAGAAGGGTTGAAAATGCTCCCTGTGAATCGATAGAAGATCGATGCGGTAGCGAACAAGGAGAATGCGAATCCCGAAGACATGTAGAAGTATGCCTAGTACCGCAGATAAGCATCTCGGTTCGTAACGACCTGGCAGCTGCGACAGAGCAGCGCAGCTTGGGGATCGATGTACTCACGATCAAACGCTCGGTCGAGTTCGTCGCGGTGCTGGTAGTCTCCCCGTCCATGGCAAGGTTGAATTGGACCGTCTGCACCACGCCGAATCCAAACAGCATGAAGAGGACCTATCGTACGTGAAGGATGATCAGACGGTGCCTCCACGGAAAATAGAGGAGTATGTCTTCTGCACTTACAGTACCGATGAACTCGCCCTAATCGTAGGTGCATCAGCAAGTTGCGCCGTGCTTATGAACGAGAAAGGATGCAACTGAGAGTCGAACCCCAGAGTCGATACTCACGACGGTGGCTATTGCGTCTCCTCTCAGGTCCGCAAACATGTCTTTCCGGCTCATCGAGATTGTCGGGATGAGCATCATGGTGGAGTGTGGCTTGCGGGTGGTAGGAGGGTGCGAGTAGTAAGGGGGTGCAAACAAGCGGTTTCACAAAACTGAGGAGTCGAGGAGATAAGATACAAATCTGCGGAGGTCTGTAGGGGCAAATGAAAGCCGTGGTGTGTTTCGCAAGGCAAGCCAGACCAGAACTCGGTGGCAGATGGTGAACCAGAAGGACGAATAACAGATATTGTTGAGGAGAGATCCCAAGAACAGATCTCCAATTTTATGCGTGCTCGAAGACACAGCTTTGTTTTTGCCGCTCGACTGGAATACTACGGTTTCATGTGACAGACCCATATGACGGTCAGTCGCTGTGCTTTCCCTGCCATCCCTGCTATCCCTGCTAACGCATGCTTAACGCTTTGTGGGTATCAGGCATCACCCAACCCTAGAAATCTTTCGAGGGCTGGCTGCACTCAGGACAACTCTGGCCAGACAAACAAAGTTTTTCGGCTCAGAGTGCACTTGGCGTTAGCTCAATTAGACGAGCTTTCATACGTCATTCCTCTGTTCAATGCCCTGAACACGTTGGCCTGCCGCCGGCAGTTTATCCGACTCTTCGGCTTCGGACATTCGTCGTCCATATTCCAAAAGTTGACGATTCCAGCTATACGATTATGAACATGCAACATGCATCATGCACGATCAGCAGACGGCCTGGTGGACTCGAGGAGTCCATGTTGCGCGCGCGAGAGGATTGTGGCGAGAGCGAGTGTGGCAGACACATTTGTGGCGCCAGGAACGACTTCTCCATCAAACTCGACCTCCTTTCGTACAGATTTCATTCCTCTTTCACTGATCGAATTGAGCACGGTCAGACGCCGCGATAGTCTCTAGCCAAAGACCATCGCCCCTCCATTCACGTGGTGCCATTTCTTGGCTTAAGTGAATGTGGCGGACGAAATAATAACGCGAAAACAACATCACTTCATCAAAATCACACTTTTTTGCATGTTCTCTTCTTACAAACTTCATTCCACTTCTTCTCAACATGCTCCGAGCACCCTCGGACGTCAGGATGCACGCTTATCCAGAGACTATAGCGCCCCCGTTAACATGAATGCTTTGTCCGGAGATGAAGCTCGCGTCTTGGCTTGCCAAGAAGACGTAGGCGGGTCCGAGCTCCGAGGGTTGACCGATCCTGCCGATTGGCGCGGGGGAGTTGTGCCACTCCTTCATCTGCTCGGAGTTCATGGCTGCTGGCTGGAGGGGAGTCCAGACGGGGCCTGGGCAGACGGCGTTGACCTGGGGATACAAAATTAGGGTCAGCATCTGTAACGGGGTGGAATATTAGAGTGCTCTGGTCGCAGATTGCGCGTGTGGCTGAAGTTGTGCAGTGGTAGACATGGTTCGATGGCATCTCGCCACTACATGGCCGCGGGCCTTTGCACAGTAGCAAGACGAGCGCTCAATAGAAACGGCACTCACCCTGATACCCTTTGAGAGCAACTGGTTCGAGAGACATCGGACCATGGCAACCTGGGCTCCCTTGGTCATGCTGTAGTCGACGAGCATGGGTGGACCAGCGTAGGCGACTATAGCATCCAAATATGAATCAGTCACCATGCACAGCGGTGTGAAAGGGTGACAACATACCTTGAGAGGCGGTGACAATGATGGAGCCGCCCTTGGGGATGTGAGGCACGGCCGCGCGGGTCAAGAAGCTATCCTTTCGTCAGCATGGTCCACATCCGGCGACACAACTTCCAGCCCGACTCACAAAGTGCCATAGATGTTAGTCTTGATAGTCCTGTCGAACTGCTCAGTAGTTATGTCTGTAATGTCTGGAATTGAGTACTACAAAACAACAGCACAGTTTGAGTTAGCCCGCTCATTCACAGCAGTGCAAGACCGGGCGACTCACCATGACACTAGCGTTGTTGACCAACACGTCGATCTTGCCCCAAGCTTGGACGACGCTGTCGATGACCCTCTTGCAGCCCTCCTCGTCCCTGATGTCCTGGGGGAAGAGCAAACACTTCCTGCCGTACTTCTCAATAAGCGACTTGCTCTTCTCGGCGTCGACTTGCTCCTCGGGGAGATACACGATCGCAACCTGTACCGTAGATGAGCAGTCAGCAAATCGTCCGATGTATCTAACATGTGCAACGACGGGGTGAATGTGCAACTCACATCGGCGCCCTCCATGGCGAACATGACGGCTGCTGCGCGGCCGATACCGGAGTCACCGCCAGTAACGATCGTCTTCTTGTCTACCATCTGTGACAAAGTCAACACCGCTAATTAGCATGATTCCGAAGTGCTTTTGCCAATTGGGAATGCACGTACCTTGCCAGCAGGCTTGTACTGGTCGAAACCATCGTCGCCCTCCTGGACGGTGGCCGAAGAAGGCTTCTTCTCCATGTCATCCTGGATTCCGACCGCGCGGTCTACTTGAGACTCGACGGGGAAATCACCGGGTTTGGCGAACTCTCCAGCACCGGCCTTCTCTCCCGTGGGCTAGATATGGTGATGTAGACCATCAGTACCGTTCACGAAGCCCTTTCATAATGAGTCTCAGAATACAGAGATCGAAAGTGTGGGAACTCGATCGCGACTTACAGCTGCGGCGTTGTTGACTGCCCCTTGGGCGCTCTCGATAACGGATTTGACAGTGTCCATCTTGACTATATTTACTGCTTAGACTGTGTAGGCAATAATGAGATACAAGGATGAAGCTATACATATTTCCATTCATACATAAGTATATATACTTGGGATCCACGCACACCGCTCACCGCTCACCGCGCAGGTCGTCAGGTGATGTCGCCCGTGGAGCGATGCCGGTCGCACGTCTACGGGGAATGAACAGTGTCCCCTCGTGCGTGCGACAGTTAGTCGCCTATGACGTCGTCGATCTATATAATCCTGGTCCACCCCGTTCTCTCACGCTTGCATCGGCCTGGAACGCTTCTGTGTTTACGAGATCTGAATGGCCAACGTTGTCTTTTGCACATGCCTCCACTTTCACAAACTTTTCGGGTCTTCCGTTCAAGGATCAAGGACGTCATTACAGGAATCGTGCCTGATATATACACGATCTCGGCAGATAGTCAGGTCTCTCACGTTCGTCGGCAGCGACATCCTTCTAAAAGCGTCGTCTGCTACTATCACACGCAGACTTGGGGCAGGTGAGATGAAGACTGCATCAACATCCTATTCGATAAGTACCGAAGCAGAATTGGTTGTGTTCCGATTCTGCACAAACTAAATAAATCACGAAGAGTAACAACCGAAATCCAAAAAACGGAAGCTTGGCCCAGCCATGCAGCAATGATTAAATTGTTTCCGTGAAAGAGTAATGGGAGATGAATATCGGCAAATGTCCAAGCTGTCGAGAAGGTGAAGGTGGAAAGACTATACTGCTATTCGAACGTTTTCTCCTTGATCATCCTCGGCGGACTAAGGGGTCGAGCCATGCTCTCTAAATTCTAGCGAGGTAGCCTGAAGAGTAGGCTGCGAGATGAGTGCCTTGGACACTGGCTTGGCAACCGCACTACGCCTCTTTGCTTGCACCGGAGAGTTTGACGCCAAGCCAGTAGTACCGAGATAAGAGCGGGTGACAATGTCTTCGAACGGGTTTTGAGATACGCGTTGACGGCTGGGGGCAGGTTGTGGAGGATTCTGGAACCATGACGTGCCAAAGACGGAAGGGCCGTAGTTGGTTGTTGGGGAGTCGGCGTCCTGATATGACGCAGATCCTTCGCCGCTGTGCGCCCGTTGCATTCGCTGCTCCTCCCGCATTGTATGGTCGTTTTCGAATGGCGAGGCATAGAACGAACTCGGTCGGTCATCAATCTCACTCGCTGCGATAGACAGCGCTTGCGAATGGCGACGATCATCCCAGCCGTTGCCACTAGCTGCGCCGTATCCCATGGAAACGGGACGCGAACCTCCGAACATCGACATGTGCTCCGAGAGACGCTTGTGCACCGCTTTATCGTTCGAGTTCTTCACGCGCTTGTAGATCCAGAAGATCAAACCGATCCACAACAATCCGCCGACGGAGACGCAAACGCCAATGATGATGTTGCGTTTGCGCGTGGCGGACGAAGATCCGCTCGACGACGATGATGAGCTGGTGGTGCTAGTTGTGGACGCGGCAAGAGGATACGCAGTGTTTATCTGCGCTGCAAGTTCTCCTTCGATGCCCGTCTGGTTGTACAGAGGTGAGCTGGCAGTTTTGATATACGCGTTGAGCGTGTCGAAGTAGTCGGTTGGGATGTACGCGAGATACTGAGTGAGTAGTGATGTTTCCGAGCCATCCCAAGACGCAGGTTGATATACCTCCAAGCCATAAGTTTGGACGTCCGAGGCTGTTATTTGTCAGCGATACTCGCGCCGTCGTAGATGAAACTTACAGTTGATATCGAGCGCAGAGCTGATGAGCGCAGGGAAGGCATTGAACAACTGACTTGTCGCATCAGAAGAGTTGACGACGAAAACCCAAGGATACTGCTCAGATGCCAGTAAGATCGCGATAAGCGTGTCATCCTTGACTGGATCATCATCGCTTCCTGTTCCAGCCTTGGCATTGTTGGCCACCGAGTTGGCGGGGACAATGAGCGTAGGGATACTCGCTGCGATGGACGCGACCGACGCTGTGGTTGCAGTGGCCGATGTCTTCGATCCATCAGCAGAAGAGGCCATCGACGTTGGGGTTGCGCTGGATGATTCCTGCGATGACGAGCTAGTGTCCGCGACAATAAGCCATGTTTGAGTAGGCACGTAAGCCGCATCCGAGGTGGTAGATGAGCTGCTCGAGGAGGAGGAGCTATCAGTAGTCGACGATGCCGTGGCCCAAGTCTCGCTAGCCTCAGTCGACGTCGAAGTCGCGTTGAAGTCGATGACCTGGGAGCCAGAGGTACCCGGTTTGGAGGTGACACTTGTCATACTTATGGCATCGCTCACATCAGCCGAGGTTGATGTCGACACGGACGCGGTGATGGTGTCGGTGACCGAGCTACCCGATGCTGTAGTCGTCGGACCATAGGTCTTGGTCGCGCCGGCGTCGGTGGAGTTGCTAGCAGAAGACGATTCATCGCTGACTGGAGCAGTGCTCGAGACCGTCTCACTTGCAGACGAGGGAGACGCCGAAACAGTGGTGGATGTGGAAGCTTGTTCCCCCACAAGGTCTGAGGAGGATTGAGTCGCGGACACAACAGTCGCAGACGAGGAGGAGAGTGTGACCACATGAGCCGAATCTGAAGTCGCTGGTACGTAGCTTGACGCAGCAGTGGTCGAGGTAAACGTGTCGGTTACGGATGCCAAAGAAGACGAATCTGTAGTCGACGCCGAGATACCCACAGGATCTCCACTGCTGGAAACAGATGCAGCAGGTGTGGTCGAGGCAGCTTCAAACGTAGATGAGACGGGACCGGTCGATGGATCGGTCGAAACCGAAACTGCGGAGGTGGTTGCGGCAGAGTCCGACGTAGATGCGACAGCTTCGGATGATGGGTCCGACGACACGTAAGTTGACGATTCTGTGGCTACAGGAGCTTGAGTCGTGACAGTCACCGAAGCGCTGCTCGAGTCTAGAAGATCATTAGCTTGACGAACGATTATGCGCAGCAAAACTTACCATCTGCGGCCGATGTAGTGACACTGGATTGCACAGCAGTATCGCTTATGACAGTGGAAGCCGCAGCCGAGCCTAAAGTTGAGGTTACTTGAGTGTCAGTTGATGAAACTGTGAAGATATCAGGCATTATGAGCGAAGTTGAAGATGTAGAAGTTGGAAGTGAAGTCAGACTTGAAGTTGAGGCAGAGGAAGAGAGAAAGTTGCTCGAAGTAGAACTGAACGAGAAAGAAGAAGTAGACGAAGCGACATAAGACGCAGAAGTGAGAGTGAATTGAGGGGGTAAACCGGTCGTTGAAAGTGTATACGCGCTGGATGCCAAGGCGGAAGTGCTTTGAACGGATCCGGCGGTTGTGCCAGAGGCTGCAGACTGGCTTGCACTCGATGTCGGTAGACTAGTCGCACTCGCGCCAGTACTTGTGGCGAGAGTAGAGGTCGAAGACATGGCAGAAGGACCGGTCGACAGGACAGTCAACCCATCAGTTGCGGTGGTACTCCAAGTGACAGGATCTGATGGTGCCGATGTGGTCGTTACGGCACTGCCACTGATACTGGCGGCAGAACCCGTAACCAGGCTGGTGGTCGAGACACCTGAGATGGGCAGGCCAGCGGAGGTGCTGACTGTGCTGTCAGTCACAGCAGACGTCGATGACCAGACGGAGGGCAATAGGGTGTTCGGCCCCGTAGTGCTTGACATGACGGATGAGGCCGTCGTAAGGGAAGCGCTAGGGATTGTCGTCGATGGGACTATCGATCCGGTAGCAGACTTAGTGGCCAGCAAAGACGCAGTCGTAAAAATACCAGGATAGGTACTAGTTCTTGTCGAGATTCCACTCCCGGTTGTGGTGAGCGCGGTGTCGAGCATGCTGCTTGAATTGTAGCCGGACAGTGACGGAACAAACGATGAACTGGTTGAAAGACCAGATACGCTGGAAGAGAATGAACCGCTCCCGGAACTCGGCCCACTCGAGATAGATGTAGCGGTCGAGAGCCCCGTAAGGATCGATGACGACGCTGCCGTACCAGTCGTGGCCGTACCAGAAACAGTAAGTGTCGGTATACTGGTGATAGCGCTGCTGATACCGCTCAGAGTTGCCCAGCTGGTCGTACTCGCAGTCATGCTGATTGACGTTACACGTGTATCGCCTGTCGTTACGCTGATTCCCGTTATTGAGGTTGACATAGCTCCGCTAGTCGAAGTGACTGATGATCCAGCAGAGAGGCTGAGAGAGTTGGTCGTTATTGACGAATATACGCTCGGCAGCACTGGGCTCGTGATGACCGAAGAGCCCGAACCAGACGCCGTGACGGTAGTGGATAGGCTTGTCGACACCCCATCGCTGACTGGCAGAGTAGTGAACCAGGAGGACGAGGTTGATTGCGAAGCGCCAGAACTACTGCTGAGTGTGCTCCCGCTCAAGCTGCTAGAGCTGAAAGACAAACTCGTGGTAGTCAATGTATTCGACAAGCTTGAAGACGCGCTGGACCCATACGTGATTATGGAGGCTGACACAGAGGTGGTAGTCGCGGTATTGGCGGAAGTGATGTCGACAGACGTGAGCGCCGTAGCGGAAATGGAACCAGCTGACCCGGTAGCAGCAAGACTAGACGTTGTGACAGCGGTGCTCGCCGAGGTGGTCAAGTCTTGTTGAAATGGCAAGTATGTTGAGATGACGCTTGAGACACCGGCGGCCGTAGATGTGACAGAGCCCGTTGGGATGGTGGAGGAGGTTGATGCAAGCTGGGACGACGAAGTAGTAAGAGATTGCGAAGTCGCTTCACTTGTCGCTTGTATGCTTGTTGATAGGCTTGTTGGCTGAGTGTCCGTGTCGGAAGTGGTTGCCAACTGTGAGGACATGCTGGATTGAGCGGAAGTAGCAGCGGCCGAGATGCTATCGCCGGACGACTGTCCAGTGGTCACTCCCTGAACCTGGCTTGTCGTGGCCGCCCATAGACTGCTTGTCTCCGATGCTTGGCTTGTTGCAGCGGCTGAAGTCTGCACGTTGCTCGTGGTCCCCGCCTGGCTAGTCACTCCATTGGCCGTTCCCAGTGAAGAAGTCACAGTAGCTTGTTGATCGCTCGTAGTGCCTGGTACGTCGGTTCTGGACGAGCCCTGCGAGCTGGTGGTAACAACTGCTTCGTCGCTACTCGTGGTCGCTGCTTCCCATGTAGATGTCACAGCTGATGCTTGACTGGTCGTGGATACTCCTCCGTCGGTGCTAGATACCACGGGTTGTTCGCTGGTGGTGACAGCTGGTTCTTCGCTGCTTGCGGTCGCTGCCTCCCAAGCAGAAGAAGTATCTGCTGCTTGACTGCTCGTAGTGATCGCTGCATCGGTGCTAGACGACGCCTCTTCGCTGGTGGTGGTCGCTGCTTGCCATGCAGAAGTCGTACTTGCTGCTTGGCTGCTTGTGGTGACCACTGCGTCGGTACTAGAGGCCACTGCCTGGTCGCTGGTCGTGACCGCCGCTCCGTCGGTGGAAGTTACAGCCACCTCCTGACTCGTAGTAACAGCAGCGTCCTGCGCGCTGGTCGTCACTGCCTCTTGCGCCGTAGTCACAGCGGCCGCTTGGCTCGTTGTGACACCCGCTCCGTTGCCCCCGCCAACGCTCCCAGAAGTCTCCTGTCTTCGCACTAGACCAGATCGCCGTCCATGCCTACGCCGAGAGACCTGCTCTCGGGGTATGGACGCTGCGCTCGCAGACAGATGTGGCAAGTGCCATCTCTCTCCCCATAGAAGCGAATCAAAAGATGGAAGCTTAGAAGAAATTGAAATTGAGAACGTTGATAATATTGAAAAGCTTGAAACATTGAAGGAAAACTTGAAAACTTGATTAGACTTGAACTCACTTGTGACTGTGTCGCCAGCTGCGTCGACAGTGGCGGTAGCCCCAGCTGAAGAAGCTTCGGTCGATGTCGTGTCAGAGGCCGCTGTAGTCGAGGCTGCGTCGGATGTCGAAGTCTCGCTGGAAGTGACGGCTACGGCCGATGTGCTCGAAACGGTCACTGCATCATCGGTAGTTGACGTAGTCGATTCCGCCTCAGTGGTTGCGTCAGCAGTCGTCGAGGTGGTCGTGACGTCGCTAGTCGCGGCGGTCGACGCAGTCGTAGAAGATGTCGACGCATCTTCCGTCAAAGTAGGCACCTCCTGTGCTGTGCTCGAGGCAGCTGTCGAGTCGGTGTTACTGGTAGAAGTCGAACTAGCCTCAGATGTGGTGGAGGTGGTCGAGGTCGCGCTGTCCGTTTGCGAGCTGCTGGAGGCTCCTGAGGTGCTTGAGGCAGTTGTTGATGCAGTCGAAGATGACGTCGAGGTGGAAGAAATCGCGGATGTACTCGATGATGTCGGAACGGTAGATGTCGCTGTTGTAGACGATGACGATGCAGTAGAAACGACGCTCGTTGAAGTAGTGCTCGCAGATGTCGACGCCGAGGAAGAAACGGTTGATGTCGACGTTACAGATGAGGTGGACGACGCCGTGGTTGATGTGGTTGATGAAGAATCCAATAGATCGAGGGTGACACCGAGAACTGTGATATCGTCAGCTCCCGCAAAGTCCTACGACAAATAACGCTGTCACTGACCATCAATATCCAAAAGACCCTTCTTCTTGAAGGCTTTCTCTCTGTCCACGGCCCATCTCCGCTTCGTATGCGTGTTCAACCTCTTCTCAAAGCTTTGCGCATGCTCCGAAGCTGATACCACTTGCACGACGACTGCGAGGATGACCAGTAGTACTAAAGCCAGTGAATGGTTTCGCGCAGGCGCCGATGCTCGCGCGGGTGGTGGACGACGACTCCTCATCGCTATAAAGGGTTGGGGAGGCCGGCGTGGAGCCTTGTCGTGAACATGAGGGCTTGGAGGAGACAGCTTGAGGGCGTCGTGATCGAGCACGGGTCGTGAGATGGTGTGGAGTTGCTAGTAGGCGTTATTGTCGTGATGCGACAGAGTGGCCCGCCAGCGGTACGTGTGTGGACTGGTTGCCAGTGGAGGATGAGCGTGTGGAATGCGACAGGCGATGCTGCTGATCCTCTGTTCACTAAGCCCCTTTGGTGTTTTGGGTGGGCGACGATGAAAAGGAGGTATTAGGGAGTCGAGGTGAAAGGATGGCCTATGTGTGAGTTGTTATAACTGCGGTGAGAGTGTCCCGGTGGTATAGATTCTAATGAGCGATATGTTGTTGCTGAAGAGCAGTGTCGAGGTGAGATGTGCGTGTAGTCTATAGAACTGTAGTGAGGTGGGTGGCAGAAGAAGTTGGAATGACGATGAGGAGAAGTGAAGGAAGGAAGTGGTTGTCGAGTTACAGTAATGATGTTGATTGTACATGTAAAAGGGAAAGCAGTCCAAGCGTCAGCAACCAATACCGAGCATGAGCCAAGGCCGCGCCACGAGGAGGAGACGGCCCGAGCGCATGTGTGATGAAACATTGATTATTACACCAAAAGGGGTTTGATTAACCCTTTCGATTCCTTTGTCTCTGCAGTACTGTGCAACTCGAAATGGCGCATCGCATCGCAGCGCAGCGCAATGTATAGAGACAAAGTCACTTCCTCACTTACCAGTTACTAGTATTTCTATAAGTAAAGGTAGTTGAGTGGATGGTCGAAAAGACAGACTGGGTGAAAAGCAGACGCGTCAAAGTATCGCAGAAGATTTCGCCGATCAACGGTTGTTTTTCCTGTGCTGGTGTTTACTTGATGCGCGGCAAAGGCGATGTCGAGGTTGAGGATGAGGATGTATTGTGTGTCTAGTCGAAGAATGATGTGCTGATGCTGATGCGATGATGATGTGAGTGAGTGAGTTGTTCGAGTGAAGCAAGGATACGCTAGTGCTGCTCGAGTATTGCTTGTTGTCCCAATTACGCAGCATACATTGGCGGCAACATCTGCTTACTTTGTCTATTGTACGGTGGTGCTCCTTAAAAGCAAAATGAAACTTAGGGGTTTATAGGGTATGGACCCTGAGGCAAAAGTCAAAAAAGCACACGCGAGCTTCTAGTAAATCCTTATTTCTCCATTAGCAAAGGCCCAGCCAAAGTAAATAACCACAAGAGCAACTGCGACTCCTTATTAACATATAGTATACGGTGTAAAGTACTGTGCTATAGTGCCAGGCCCCAGGTACGGGGGTCGGTGAGATGTACTCATTCGACGAGCAAGCAGCTCAATGTGTATGTGCATATGAGCATATGAGCTTTTGCTTGGATGGTCTGCTTCCGTCGTGATGTGCAGAGGCGATCGCCGCGTACGTCATGCTTCATGGCGCCGACGAGGTGGATGATGTGTAGATGAAACACGTATCTGTATCTCGACACATTGGTACTGATGAAGAGACATAGAGAGATACATGCGACAGCTGCAAACAGTCCATTCTTGTAGGGTATAAACGTATGCCGAAGCGTCTCGGGTATCGGACCTCACCGAGTTGTCGTGAAAATGAACGAGTCATCGTTTCACTGACGAATGCTAAGTAATGTTGTCGAGTCACAACATGACATTACTCGCTCTATCAGTCAAGGCATTTACGAGTCGCTCCATTGACATTATCCCACGTGCAAAGTACTTCGCTACAAGCCTAGATCGAAAGGCAATGTCGACCAATTCCGCACCGCCCTTACCACCTTTACCGCCTTTCACAGCCGAGACGGCGCGCCGGTGAGTTGGCTTGGGGACTGTGCTAGCTAGCAAAGTATGACACAGCAAATGACCATGTGGCACGCTTGATGATAGGAAAGTGAAAGCCGCGCAAGATAAATGGAGTGAGCGCAGCCTCCGTCGTGCTCGTCGGGCTACTGACAGAAGTTCTGATGACTGAATGAATCACGCACTTGCTCTTGCTCTTGCTCTTGCTCTTGCTCTTGCTCTTGCTCGGGCAGATACGAAGACGCCGCACTTGATTTCCCCTGCGTACACGCCCGACTCAGTATGGCGTAATAGGGACAACTTCTTCTCCGGCCGCGAGGCTATCGAGGCCTTTCTCACGCGGAAGTGGGCCAAAGAGAAGAATTATCGATTACGAAAAGAACTATTCGCGTTTCAGGATGACCGGATGTGAGTCGACTCCAGCTTCTTATTTAACAAGTGAATCGCTGTCGCTGAGTATGATATGTGATCTGCCCAGCGCCGTCGAGTTCTGGTACGAGTACTCGGAGACAGACAGTCTCGATAGTCAGTGGTATAGGACTTATGGCCTTGAGCATTGGGTTGGTTCTTCTCTTAGTCTCTCGTTCCGTGTGCTGGGCTGATCGATGTATTGACCTAGGTCTTCGCCGAAGATGGCAGGATGAAAAGCCGTCAGATGAGCGGGAACACGATCGAGATCAAAGCTGAAGATAGGTGGTTCAAGGATGATGGAGACGTCAACGTGCGTATTGCGTATTGCGTATTCCCTCTTCACGACTATCGCACACTAGCAAGCTTACGATGCCTCTGTACGCTGTTCATCTGATTAGCAAGGCGAGGTTCCTCGAGGACATATCTCGCTCAAGTAGATGCCAAAGTGCCCAGACTGTCAGCACAAATCGAAAATCATCATTACTAGAACCCCAACAAGCTTCTTCATGGCACAGTGCTCTGTGAGACACGGGACTACGGGACGCTGTTGCAGATGTGAATGATGCATATATGCATGCGCGGCAAATAGCATTGGGCACTACATCAATGGCACCCAGCAGACTCCATCTCACTGCACGGTACACACGACCGCCTACTCCTCCGTCTTCAACTTCTTGAGCGCTGGCGATTCCTCGGCGTGTCCATTCCCGTTAGCTTCTCTTGATTCGATCAGCGCCCTTCGTGTAAGCGAGGCCTGCGAAATGAGACGAATCAGCAATCGATATGCGCGTTTGTCATGACCTTGAAAATGACTCACCTGGTTCAAGTTGTCCAGCATGTCCACAGTCATCTCCCAGTCGACACATGCTATGAGGACATCAGCTTTCATATCGGCTATTTGATAGGCATTCAGAATAACTCACCATCAGTGATTGAGACACCCCACTCGAGCTGGTCTCGAGGCTTGTCGCTGCTCTGCTTTCCACCCTTCAAGTTGCTCTCGAACCTATCATCGAACTCGTATCAGCTCCATCCCTTTAACGTGCAAGGAAGATAGCAGCTCACATGACACCGACGATACCAGTCTCGCCCGCTGCGACTTGCTTCGCGACGTCCGCTGCAACCTTGGGTTGGTTCAAGTGGTTCTTTGACGAGTTGCCGTGAGAGCAGTCGACCATGATGGCCGCGTGGTCGTTGGGGTTCTTTTGGCGCATGGTAGCAAGAGCCTTTTGGACGTTCTCAGAGCTGGATCAACCAATAGAAATTCAGCAAGGCTTGTACTGACTATGAAGTTGCGGATAGCACTTACTCGTAGTTGGTTCCATGTGTGCCACCGCGCAGGATGACGTGACAGTCTCTGTTGCCCGAGGTCCTGACGATACTGGCCATCCCTTGCGAGTTGATACCCATGAAGCAGTGGGGGTGGGATGCAGACTGCATGGCGTCAATAGCGACGCCGACTGAACCGTCTGTGCCGTTCTTGAAGCCAATGGGGAACGAAGCGCCCGAAGCGAGCTCTCGATGAAGTTGGGATTCGGTTGTTCGTGCTCCAATTGCGCCCCAGGTGATCAGGTCGGCGATGAACTGGGGGCTGTTACATGGTGAGAGATCAGTTATATACCCCATCATTCTGGCCATCGTAGCAGAGTTCAATCTGATGACCCACCTGATGGTGTCGAGCAGCTCGCATCCAACTGGCATACCCATGTCGTTGATATCTCTCAATAGCTCACGAGCGAGTCTCAAGCCCTTGTTGATCTGGAACGAGTTGTCGATTTGGGGGTCGTTGATCAGGCCCTTCCAGCCGACAGTCGTTCTTGGCTTCTCACTGCAGAGCTTGGTTAGTAGCTGTCATACAATGTGAGTCGGGTCTACAATGCAGCTCACAAGTAGACCCGCATGACAACCTCCAAACCAGGCCATTTGCCCTCTTGCACACCTTTCCTCAGACGAGAAGCGTACTCCTTTGCCTGCTCAACATCGTGTATACTGCATGGTCCAACAACGACAACCAATCTTGACAATGGGTCGGTACCCTGGACGATGGACGCAGTCGTTCGTCGAGCGGAAGAGATGGTCTTGCTCGCCACTGCTGGTACGGGCAGGTCGTGTCTGAGCAGAGCAGGGGGGATGAGGGGGTCGTACTATAGACACAAGCAACATCAGATCACCGTTGAACGAAGCTTTGTTCCATTCCACCTTTGATTGGTAGGCAGCAGTACAGCGCAGTGCGTTTCGCTTCGGCAATACCGCACGTGCTCAGTAACGATTTCAACTCACGCCAGTGACCTTGTTGTCGTCCAAGGGCCTATTCCTGTCAGGTGAGGGCGTAGCGTGTTGCGACATGGTGGATCGAGTGATACGGAGCGCTTTTGTGTAGTGTGCAAGCTGATAGTGTTGCTTTTTAGTGGTGCTTTTGACAATGTCGAATGAGAAGTTGCTGGATTGATTTGATTGACTTTGCCTGAACGTTTCATTTCAACGAAAAAAAGTAAGCCAAAGTGGGGTAAATGGAATTGCCGGCGGAAAGAACCGCACCACGACTCGAAATCATTATCACCACTCTACATGTAACAGAAGATAATCACACGTAATGTCACCTTCTAACGGTGCCACGTGTTGTTGCTGTCACTCAACTAGAGTAGGTCGTGGTCCTGCAATGAGAATCGTTGATATCCTGATTAAGTCTTATACTCATTCATATCCCACAGCACACCATGTCAGAACCACAGTCAGAGGCAGCACGCAGAGCAGCGGCGCGCAAAGCCAAGATTCTCGCTAGGGGTAACTCCGGTTTGGCCAAATTAGCTCAGACAGCCAGGGGCGAGGAGGCCGACGCTCTGTACGGCGATGAAGGTAGGTGCAACAGCTCTGCTGCAGTAAACAGTCGCTCGGGAAGCTGATCAAACACCACTGTGCGTTATTAGCGAGCAAAGCTGCATCTGCATCGAGCTCGAGACCAGCTACACCCTCAGCTACAGCTTCGGCAGCTCCATCTTGGGCGCCTCCCGCACCAACGTCTACAGCGAGCAGAGATACCGCTCAAAACACTCGCGCCGCTCCTTCAGCTCGTGCCAACTCAGCAGGCAATGCGGGTATGTCAGCGGAACAACAGGCCATGTCGGCTCAGCTCGAAGCGATGATGTCGATGTTTGGCGGTGCACCAGGTGCTGGAGGAGGAGCAGGAGCAGGAGCGGGGGACGGAATGCCTGATATGAACCGGCTTCTTGCGCAGCTCATGGGCACTGATCCAAGTGAGGGTCAGGGGCAAAACCTACTTGGAGACGTGGACGATCCTGCCGGTCTCGGCGGGCTGCCTGGAGCTGGCCCGGGAGCGAATCCTTTTGCTGGACTAGGAGGACTAGGAGGATTGGGTGGATTAGGAGCGGGAGCGGGAGCAGGCGACGCGCCGTTCCCTTTCCCCGGTATGGGCGGCTTGGGCGGGTTAGGCGGGATGGGCGGACCCCCAAAGGTCAAATCGAGGACAGAACGGTATTTCCCCGTGATCCACTTCTTGTCCGTGATCGCACTCGCGATAATCGCTGTGACATGGTGGGAACCAGCCATCAGGTCGCGCACAGCCTTCAACCACCTGAGCGGATCACTGGGTCTGGCGCAAGGATGGACTACGCGCTGGGCAGGGTATGCGGGCAGGAGGGGCTGGTTGGTCAAAGGCGCTAGTGTCGTTGGCGGTGTCGAGGCTGTGGTGAGTCCCAACTTTCTGTCAGGAGTCATGGTGAATTTATAGCTCATGAGCTTACTTTTGCTGCGGTTCCGTGTTGTAGCCTATCTTCTGGGCGTTCACCACCCTAGAACTGATACTGCAGACAACGCGATTCATGGTGCTCAAGGTGAGTTCGACAGAAACTCGCTTTGCACGAATCTAGCGTGCTGACAACAGCCATTCCCCTTCCTTACACACCATTGTGACCTTGCCTCGCCCGC